>CM051366.1:2607341-2657341 GCA_028015245.1 Cardamine occulta
ATCAGTTAAAATTAGTATTACTAGATCTGCGTAATATTGATGTTAAGGTTGAAGATCAAGATGCGACTTTGCTTCTACTGGTATCTCTACCACTATCATACGAGAACTTTGTGGAATTATTTATAATCAACAAAGATACAGTTACTCTGGAAGAAGTCAGGTCTGCTCTTTACAGCAGGGAGTTGCGTCATCAGGCGACTGATACCACTACAGATAATCAAGCCTCTGGACTAGTAGCTAGTGGCAGCTATGGGCTGATACCACTACAGATAGTCAAGCCTCTAGACTAGTAGCTAGTGGCAGCTACGGGCTGGGACATAGTAAGAACAAAAACAAAAAACTGTTTGCTAAGGGTCCTAAACCAGATGATATCTGTGATTACTATAAGGAGAAAGGACACTGGAAGTGAGATTGTTCTAAGAAGAAGCAAACTGGTTCTGCTACTGTAGCAAAAGATGAAATCAAGTCCAAACATAACATTGCTCTGGTTGCTGATAGAAACAAACATACCTTTGATGTGTGGTAACTACCTTTGTCTCATCTGGAAATGATATGCTACGAGTCGCAATGCATTAATGCATTCCACCCGAGTTATCCTTTTTAAGTCAGGATCTGAAGTTGAAGCCAAAGCGGCTAATGCATCGGCTTAGCTATTTTCACTTCGAGGAATGCGCACTAGTTTGAATCTTTTGAACTTTTGGGCTAGATTAGTAACAAGCTTAAGATATGCCTCCGTTCTAGCATCCTTTGCCTCATATTCTCCTTTAAATTGGCTCACAACTAATTGAGAATCACAAAAAGCGATCACCTCTTTTGGTCCAATTCCTTTTGCGAGGCGAAGCCCAACAATGAGTGCCTCATAGTCGGCTTCATTATTAGAAGAGGGAAATAACAATCGGACCGACTGTTCGATTGTTTTTTATGTAGGCATTTCTAACTTGATTCCAACTCCACATCCTTGTCTTGAGGAAGACCCATCGACGAACAATTTCCAGGTTCTCTTTTCATCTCTTAAAATTGCTTCGTTGGCTGCAAGTTTGGTAAGAAAGTCAGCTAAAACTTGAGCCTTTGCGCTTATTCGACTTTTGTACACGATATCATATTCACTTAGCTCGACTGCCCACTTTGCTAAACGTCCTGACTGGCAAGGGCCATGCAGAATGGTGCGCAAAGGGATTGTTGTGAGAACCTCTATTGGGTGAGATTGAAAATATGGCCATAGTTTACGAGCAGAAACAACCACTGCGAGTGCAAGCTTTTCCATCATCGTGTACCGAGTTTCCGGGCCTGTCAAACTTTTACTTATATAATAGATAGGCCGCTTCTCTCTTCGATCTTCTCATACGATTACATCGCTCACCACATGTTCAGAAACCGAAATGTAAAGGTACAGCCAGTGTCTGGGTTAGAAAGAATCAGAGGAGTAGTGAGAAACCGAAATGTAAAGGTACTTTTAGTTTCTTAAAAGCTTTCTTCGCATTCATAACTCCATGCAAACTGTTTGTTTCCTTTCTATAGTTGATAGAAAGGAAGGCACTTGTTGGTTGAACGGGATGTAAATCTATTGAGAGCTCGCTGTGTCACATTATAACCAAGAAACTCTCCTGACGGTACACAAAAAGTGCACTTCGCAGGATTAAGCTTCATGTCGAACTCGTTTAATATTTTGAAGCATTGATCGAGGTGTTAAATATGCTCGAACTCTTTGAGAAATTTAATTAACATGTCATTGATGTAGACTTCCATGGTTTTCCCAAGTTGCTTGTCAAACATCTTGTTGACGAGACGTTGATAAGTTGCTCTGGCGTTCTTTAATCCAAAGGGCATTACTAAATAGCAATAAATTCCATTATCAATAATGAACGAAGTTTTATCTTGATCATCCGGATTCATTCGGATTGGTTATAGCCGGAAAAAGCATCAATGAAACTTAAAATTTCATGACCCGCAGTTGATTTGACCAAGCAAAATAAATTTTATGTTTTGACAGGAGCTTGACTAGCTTATCTTGCAGCTTTGACTCAAGTCCCGAATTAATTTTCACTACACGCTCGGGGTGTTCTGGATTAATAGAAACATCGATCAAAACCTCGGTAGACTATTGTCCTATGGGAAACGTCGAGTCCTTCGGTACCCCGAAGCTGGTTAATTTTTATTGATATTTTAGCTAGTGGCTTGTCAGGTAGCAAGATCTTGACATCTCTTGATATTCGTTAACCGTTCCTACTCCACTAGGGGTCAGGAATTTCACACACTAGTGATGGTTGAAGGTATTGCTTTCATTTGGTAAATCCAAAGGGTTCCCAAACTGACAATGTACGCTTTCGGCAAGCACATATAATATGATCATTCCAAGTGACATTGATGAGTGGTGCAAGTGGTGCCACTATGTCTGCCTTGTTAAACTCCATGTTTTATAAAGTACTTAGGAAAATGAGATCAACTATGCTTCCAGTGTCAATTAGGACTTTGGAAACTTCATAGTTTGCAATATCAAGAGTTATCACCAACGTATCATCATGTGGTTTTGCGAGATGCTGGGTATCAAACTCTTCAAAGGTAATTAGTATATTAACATCGTCTGCCCTTTGGGTCACTTTCATTACGGTGGCTTGCTTATGTTGTTTGATAGCTTCGAGCCCCCGATGATTACATCTATCCTCCCTTTCGAAGGTTTAGTTGGAATGTGCTCAGATGTTTTTGGCTTCTTTGCTAATGGCTCTGAGCCATGTGGTATATTTGTGGTACTACTCGACAAATTCTTCAATCTTGAAGAAACTGCAGTCTTTGGTACTATGGCCATTCACTCGGTGGATGTTGCAATAAGTGTTCTCATCACAGATTCAAGTGTTTGATGAA
The DNA here is from genome assembly GCA_028015245.1 of Cardamine occulta. Lineage (NCBI taxonomy): Eukaryota > Viridiplantae > Streptophyta > Magnoliopsida > Brassicales > Brassicaceae > Cardamine > Cardamine occulta. The sequence goes on from CM051366.1 coordinate 2,610,201, forward strand.
AGTTACCCGATCTTTCCTTTTCCAGGTAAAGATCACCCAACACTGTTGTTATATGGGTAAGCTCCGAAGTGTTTGGTGTCTTTACCAATTTTCGGTTCTGATATTTTAGTAGTGGGCACAACTCCGGGCTTTATGGTTCAGTACTTCTTTTCGAAGGTTGCATTTTCTTGCTCAGCCTCGATCCAGTTTTTTGCTCGGAATAGAGCGTCCTGGATGGTAGTTAGCTTGGTAATTGTAAGCTCCAAATGGAATCTTGACTCATGCCATAAACCATTCCGCAAAGCTGCGAGCACACCAGTCTGGGAAATTCTTGGGAGTTTGGACAAGATGTCCTTAAATTTGGCAATATGCTCAAAGGGTCCTGAGGACCCTGACACAAATTCCAAGGGTCACTATCCATTTTTCTTTTTTCCATGAGTACTGAATACTGCATGATAAATGCTGATGACAATTGATCAAAACTATCGATCGTAGCGGATTCGAGCTGCGTAAACCACAGAAGGGCTTGACCAGAAAGATTTGCTGAGAGCAATTTGCAGTAACCTGCATCTTCTTCATGCGTATCGCCCAGCTGCAATGCGAAAAGCAGCCAGATGGCTCTTCAGGTTGGTCATCCCATAGTACATAGGTATGTTGAGTCTTCGCGCATCCTTCATCCAAAAGTTTGCTATCTGTGCTATAAACGGGGAACGTTGAATTTCTTTGATCACTTTGTCTACTTCGGGAGCTGAACTGGTCGCTTGGTGAAAATCTGAAATGATGGCATGTCCCCAAGTATCTACTATCTCGGCTGGGATGTCATTGTTGTTGTTGTTATTGACCGCATCTGCCGCAACTGCAGGATTGACTCCATCACCAACCACGTCATTAGGAGGAACTGCTTCTGCATTAGAATTGGTTCCAGCCTGATGCGCCTCTATTTCATTTATCGGCATCTGAAGGTTGGCACTTTGCAGAGGATTCACAGGAGTTTGAGGGTTGGAACTCCTTATGGTCCTATAAACTACACGGGCACTACAATTTCCAGAGGAAAGGAAGGCATATATCAAATCCAAATGAGAAAAGAGAGTTGCTTGATTGTTAGTAAAATTTATCTGACCGTTTCTCAAAGAGGTCATCTCTCTCTTGATGGTACCGAGTTTTGTTGACAGATCGGTCATGGTCTAAATGATTCTTGAGAGAGACTCTTGGATGGTAGCGATAGTGGCAGGATCATTGTGGACACCGATTTGGTCTCCACCATTACCACCAGCCATGATGAATTTGATGTGGAGAACTGTTTTGAAATGGTAGATTTGTAGCTTGAATGTCTGATTCTCGCCACATACGGTGCCAAAATGTGGATGGTGTATTCCACACCCAAAAGTATATTGAATTATTATTAAAGTAAAATAGAATTTGTTTGTGATAATGAACTGAAATAGAAAATAGATTTGCTAAAGGAAAAAGTGTAAAATTGATCTCGAGTAGCAAAAAGATTAACCCCCATACATGACCATGGGGGTATAGATTTATACACGGATTAAGGATTAAATGCTAAGAATAAATACTAATAAATTCTATAATTTTTCTTTAAACCGCTGGTTTTGATTTGGTGGTTAATATTGTAACGTCTCGTACTTTGAATGATTTCCTCCTTTAGCTAGCAGATCCACCTCGCTTCGTGGACACTCCTTGCTTCGCTTGCTAATTCCTTTCGTGAGGCTTTACTACTGCTCAGACATCAGTTTGTTCCACCAAGACATCATTCGGTTTGCTTGTCCTTTCTCGCTTCGAACTAACCCAGCCATTATTTTGACATACTGAAGTAGTTGACACGTGTCATGATTGGAGAGAATGGATCCTTGGTGCGGATCCGGTATCAATACTCCCAACTTACTTCCATAACAGTGGCTCACTTATGTTTTTTGATAGCGCGAACCATATCTTGACACAGCTTTGAACCTCTAATTTTTACCTTTATTCTTCCTTTTGAAGGCTTCATCGAAGTGTCCTCGGAAGTTTTTGGTTTCTTCGCCAATGGCTCGAATCATTGCTCTTCACGCTCTTTATGATATTGTTCGATGTACTCTTCAATCTTGAAATTGACGAGGTTTCTAGTAGACCATAGTTTGATCAAGTGTTTTTTAATTACACTGCATTCTTTGGTGTTATGCCCATTAACTCGGTGGATATCGCAATAAGCATTTTCATCGCTAACCCAATTGTTCGAAGATGGAGATCCGAGCTTTCCTTTTCCAGGAGAGGATCGTCCGACACTGTTGTTGTATTTTTTAGCTGTAAGCACAACTCTGGGCTTAATGATTTGGTACTTCTTTTCAAAATTAACCTTCTCCTCTTCGGCCTCGATCCATTTATTTGCTCGTAACAACGCATCATGATTGGTAGTTGGCTTGTTAATTGTGAGCTCCAATCGAAACCTTGATTCATGCCATAAACCATTTCGTAAAGCTGTCAGCGCAGCGGTTAGAGAAATTCTTGGGATCTTGAAAGGTTCGTGAGGATCCTAAGACAGATTCCAAAGGTCGCTATCCGTTTTACCTTTTTCTATGAGTATAGAGTACTGCATGATAATGGTCGATGATAACTGGTCAAAGTTATCAATCGTAGCAGACTCAAGTTGAGTAAACAACAAGAGGGCTTGTCCAGAGAGGCTCTCTGAGAATAACTTCCAATAGCCTGCATCTTCTTCATGTGCTTTGAGCTCAATATGCCCAGCTGCAATCCGGAAAGCAACCAGATGGCTCCTAGGGTCGGTTGTTCCATCATAGGTTGGCATGTTGACTCTTTGCGCATCCTTAATTAGAAAGTTGGTGATCCGTGAAGTAAACGGCGAACGACAAGTTTCCTTAATCAGTTTTTCTACTTTGACAGCTGAACTGGTTGCATGGTGGAACTTTTATTTCATTTCGTCTAACTGGCGGTGAACTTGGTTAAAATCTGACACGATTGCATGAGCCCAAGTGTCTCCTAACTGAGCTGGGAGATCATTGTTGTTGTTCACAGAAACAGTTATATTTCCTCACACAAACATGCAAGAAAATATATGTTGTGAAATTAAAGTATAGTGGTTAGAATACAATGTCAATCGAATCAGGAACACTATGTTATGCAATGAGGATATGATCAAATCATTCTAAGTCAAGCCAAACAGTTGGTGGATGTCTAACTACCTAAATGATGCAAATTAAAACAAGTAAAGACCCACTCGAAGTGTCAGTTTGAGTAGGGTGATCGAGCTAACAAGTGAAACAAAGAAAGAAGACACTCGACCTAAGTGATCGAGCAAGGAGATCGAGCTAAACAGAAAAAGACAAAAACAATAAAGCTCTCGACCTACTTGGTCGAGTAGTAAGGATCGTGTGATAAGATCAAAAGTAAAGAAGACAAAACAGAGCAATAACAAGAGATGAAATCAATCAAAAGGAAGAAGGGATCTCAGACATGGGCTTGTTGACTAATAACTACTCTTAATCAACCTGGGTAATTGACAAACTCATCCAATAAGGATATTCCCTTGACAATAAATTCTAAATCAACCTAGTCCATTGTCATGATAAGAGACCTCGAGTCTAATTGCTGACATACCCGATTCTGTCAGAGCCATAAAATTAAACAAGCAATGAACACCAATTTGTTAAAGCCAACAAAACTTCCTAACAACTGAATCCCTAGGATAGGATACACACCCTATTTAAATATAGATCAACAGGCTAGCGTAGCCAAGTTTCTGGAAAACTCTGAATCCAGCAATCTCATCAACACTATCGTGTTTAGATTGCTTGATATCAAATTCCAATTGATCAGAATGGAATAAGCATTAAGATATGGAGTTTACAAAGAGGAAATGGAGTTGTTTGCAGAGAATCCCCACAGAAAATCTAAGTCTCTAGCGGAATACTCAAGAAAGAAAAGGAGTAAAGGTGTTACACGACGAAATAGTTGGAAACTGTGAATATCAATTGGTTCATACTCTCTTGCGGCTCTGCGACATACGCTTCACTCTCGAGTGATCGGTAAACCCTAAAATTTTTAACTTCAATTAAACACCAAAAAACACTTCCATATCCATTTCGTGGCGAAGGAAAGGAGAAGAAAGTTTTATATTATTTTAGTCTTTTATTTTATTTTCAAGACTCTTTGCATTTTGTTTCAGCTTTGTTTGTTTTTCTCTTTATAATATCTTGTTAAACCTGAAATCAGATTCATCTATCTTTTTATTCTAAAACTCTTTAAGTTAGATCATCTCTTGTTGGTGTGTAATATCCATAAGAAACCCTGTTTCTCCTTTGGTGCGTCATATCCGAAGAAGAATCAGTTAGAATATCAGAGGCCAATCTCCATCCTCTGTGTAACCTTTCGAACCACATCCTTTGAACCACAAATCCTCTTGGTTTCCTGGTTGCAAAGACTATCCCCATTGATGTGTGTTGTGTTGTTTGTGTTTCAAGTTTTCCTCAACCACACAATTAATAAGCTGCAAGTGCACATCGAATCAATCGTAGTACTTAAGCTTATTGATCCCACAGAGAGAGAAGTTGTATCACAAGTCAAGAGGAACACGTAAGGCTAGAACTTAATAACAAAAAGGTCGGGTTTTGTTGTGTGACACAACAAGTAAACGAAAGCAAATAAACGAGATGTAAATCAATAAGAGAAAAGTGTTGGGCATTCAAGGGATCTCAGGGGTTTGATGATCAATTCATTCAAGTGTATTCCTAAGCCAATAAATTCATGTAAATGCATGCCTATTCCTAAGTCTCAGACTATGAAACACAAAAGATCAATTAACTCATAATTCATAAAGAAAACCGGCAAAGATCAATATATCCTGTTACTCAACTTACGCAGGAACCAACACATTTATAAAAACATTAAAATGAAGTTCAATTATAATCCATAAAACTCCATAACTAAGTGGTATGTGCTTGTTATGACGCGATACTCATCCAACCTAGCTTCAAACATATGAAGCAAGCGGATAGCATAACTTAAAAGCCTAAGATCAGTTGCTAGTTTATGACGCTAGCTACATGCATTAAGAGAAAGATCAGAACAAAAGAACAGTAAACAGTAAACTCGCCACTGAAACAAGATAGATTATCTCTCCCTTTTGACTAACCATTTAAAGCCAACAAGTAAATTACTGTGGATGCTTGATTCCACACCCATTAATATATTGAATTATTATTAAAGTAAAATATAATTTGTTTGTGAAAATGAACTGAAAATTGAAAATAGATATGTTAAAGGAAAAAGTGTAAAATTGTATATATTGATCTCGAGTGAGAAAAAGATTGACCCCTATACAGGACCATGGGAGTCTATATTTATACACGAATTAAGGATTAAATACTAAGAATAAATACTAATAAATTCTATAATTCTCCTTTACTCCGCCTGTTTTGCTGAGGTCTTACTCCGCCTCCTTCAGCTCGCATATTCACGTCGCTTCGTGGACACTCCTTGCTTCGCTTGCTCCTTCCTTTTGTGAGGCTTCACTCCTCTTTGCTTGCTCCTTCCTTCCATGAGACTTCACTACTGGTCGGACCCCAGTTCACTCTGTCGAGCCCTCGTACGGTTCACCTATCCTTTCTTACTCCGAACTGAACCAAACTTTACTTTTACCTGCGCAAGTCATTGACACGTGCCATGGTTGGAGAGAGTGGATCCTTGGTGCGGATCCGGTATCAACATTTGCCCCCCAAGTCCTGTGAGTTGCTGTTCGGCTCGGAGGACTTAAGTGTTTTTCCTTGCTTTTTTCCTTCTGATCCCTTAACTTTCGGGGTTCGGCTATCTTGACGCCTTGACACACGTCTTCATTAAATATTTATTTTTATCGATATGCGGGAAACCCTACCACTTCCCATTATTAGCATGATGGTTTTCTTTTTGAAGGAGATAGTTCTTTTGCCGATTCCTCTTTCTTCGTACCTCTTTTACTTGATTGTTCTCATAAATTCTTTTAATTCTCTTGAATTGCTTTATTCCTCAAATTGTAGATTATGATCAAATGTTTGACGAATTCTGGTACTTCCTCTAGGAAACATCAGAAAACCCCGCCAGGAAAGTGTTCTTGTCGGAAAGATCGATTCGGTCCTCATCCTCCATCATGTTCGACGCATGAATCTATTGAAGGTATTAAAAGGTTTTGCGGAATTTCAACAGAAATTGAGTTCACCCTTCCGATCCCTAACGAATCTCCGGAATAAATCCGTGATGACTATATGTGCTTCTACGTATGTGGTATATTTTTCCAATGTCGCTTTCTCTTGCAATGGCATTGTTGCAAATGTGTCCAAAGATGCCTCGCCACATACTGTAATTGCTAACCCTTGCTTGTTTATCGTTATGTTTGAGTGATATTTTCGAACTCTTTGGCATTCGTTGTAACAGTCGGGGTACTTATAGTACCTACCCTCATACTGACGGAATCTTGATTTTCGGTCTTCCTGATGACCAAGTATCATTGGAGGGCATACTGGTTCCTTGTCAAGGTTAAGTCCTCTTCTGTCAGCGACCTTGCTTATATGCTTTGTCGAGACTGGACTAGCACGCTTGTTAAGTCATAGACTATGTTTTGACCTAGAATTTTGGATCCCAGCTCGCTTGTATGTTTAACTGATTGGTTTCTTGCAGTTCCTTCCCCAAAGTCTTCTCATTCAGAAGATTTTTTGAATCTCTTCAAATTTGCATTGGAGAAGGAGGTTTCCTGGGAATATTTTTTCCTTCCTCGCATTCACATTGCAGGAGGTCTTTTGCAGACCAGTGCTCTTCGTCTGTTCAAACCGAAGGTGGTTGAAGTTAACACTCTTAGGTTTTCTGTACTAGAGAAGAAACAACTTGAGAGTGTAAACTACACCGTCGAAACCAATCTGAAAAAGAAGATTGATCAAGCTGGTAAACGACTTCGAGATCCGTAGATCCATCATGGTTGCTGAGCTTCCAATTCGTGAACCTCGGCCTGAGCCTGATTCACACCCTTGTTCAACTCATTCGGCTAAAATTTCTGATGATAAAGACATTGAGGACCTAGATGCTAACCTACATAGAAAGAGGAGGAGGGTACCTGCTGATCCTAATTCTCAGAGGTCTATACCAAAGTCTCAAACTGTTGTTAAAGGAAAAGGTCCTGCATCAATGCCTCCACCTCCTCCTCGTGTTCCACCCCATCAAACTTCTACCGAGACTGCTGGAGGTCAGTCTTCGCTCCCTAAAGAGGTACAGTTTAATTAATGCGGCTCAAATTTTGCAATTATAAGTTCCAAACATGCGACTAAACTTAGATTTGGAAATATTCCGGCTCTGTCAAAAGGTGAAGACTCAGCCAAGGAATCTTCGGGTCATCCTCAATGGTGCTTATTCTGAAGATGATTTTTAGCTTGGATGCTAATTCATAGTTTTGTTTGTTGGTTTTGTATAGATATCATAATTGTGTTTTGTCTGGATGACATGTCCTTTGGGACATTGTCCTTTGGGACTTGTAAATATTATTTAGGGGTTTGTCCCTTTTACTTTGCCAGAGATGCCTTACGAGACTTGACTTGTGTTTTAGGTTTCAATTCGCCCTTGTTTCCTTGTTTTAAGACTTTTTTTACTTTCGAAGTTAAACGTATTTTAAGAACAAATATGTCAGGTTTGCAAAGTCTGAGTTTTGTTCATTAACTCTGGGACGAGGTTTTTTCAAGGGAATCATTTGATCAGACCCATGCCGTTTTTAAAGGAAGACTATAACTAGTTATCTTCGTTAAATGCAAGGTTTGAACTTGGCTTTGGAATTGGCATGCCCTTACCAATTTTAAAGGAAAACTATTTTAAGTGATCCTCGGTAAATTTGTGGAAGGATATAGCTCGGCTTATGAAATGTCCAGGGGGACTGATTCTGTTAATGTACCAAACTCGTCAGTTTGGCTATAGAATTATGATGCGAAGATTGAACCTGACTTTAGATAATGCGAAGCTGTGCTCGTCTTAAGAAATTCGAGGTTGCATTCTATTTAATCATCAGGGTTTTTAATCTGTGAACCATAAATAAGCATGCAGCCCATAACGACACAAACAATTATTTTATCTTGAGGCAGCCCATAATATGATTTGGCGAACATCATTTGGCTTCACAAATTGAGCAGATGACCCTTTCTGAAGGATGGTTATGACTTTTGATTGACCTTTGCGCCTACCGCTTAATAGGCCTAAAGCCTATAAATTTCTTAGATATTAATTACCGGACACGTGTGAATATATACTCCTCGAGTATCATAATCTGTCTTATGGGAAAAGTAAACTTATATTCACACGCTAAAGGTGTAATAATTACTTGTCCTTTATTACCCCCAAAATAATTATATATCCGGCGGTGTAACCCTTCTAGTATTCCCCTCATCGGAAAGTGAAGGTTATTTAAAAAATAGATATATTTGTACTAAAAGGGAATGTTTCTAGAGATAGAACCTTCAATGGAAACTATGGCGGATTGTTCTGATTTTCCCCTAGCCTGCAGCGGTCCTGAAGACCCCTCGAGCCCTGATCCCCTTCCAGGAATGGATTTGAAGCGCATAAGGTTAAGTTGCCTGATTACATATTGACCTTATCCGGGAAAGAGGAAGAAGAAGCCAAAGACTTTCTTCATAAGGTAAACTATGTCAGCATGCTCGGTATTGTTTGGAATAGTTTAAATAATTAATCACTTCTTAATTATCTCTACTATTCAGTTGACTATTTATCACCGCCTATAATGCGGAAATTGTCAACTTCTTGGCAAGAAGAGAAAAGATCTCGAAAAGTGAATTGCTCAAAGCGAAGAGCGGATTAGTCGCTACGACTGTAATCCTATTGACTGGGAGAAAATGGTCTGGACAAGGTCGCACCGATTCCACGCTGCATTTGTTGATACAAGAGGGATCTAAGAAAACGCCAAATAAAGGAAACAAAGGTACAGTATGATGAAAAATGTCGTCTTTGAGCTGAGTTTCTAGAAGCCGAAGCAAGAGAAAGATCCGATCTTGTCATAGCGAAGGAAGAGACTGCTCGCGAAATAATGTAACTGTTTAGTTTGGTCTGCTTAGTCAGCCTATCAAAGAGTTTTGTATTTTGGGAATACAACTTTATTGTTTTGTTTTAAATACAAGGGTATTGTTAGAAACTTGTATCAATCTTGGAATTTGAGAAAATCAATTAAGATAGTAACTCACTCCTTTAATTAACATAGGGCAGTACCCAGACTTATCATCATTCAATCAAGTTACCCCGGTGATAGTTCCCTTCAGTTGGTTAAGAAACTGCTGCCGCAAAATCAAGAGATAGCTATCATGAAAAGGTAGATTAATATTTGTATATCTTTTACTTTTTTTTTAGACATAATTAAATATCTAAAAAAGTTTTTTCTAGCTTGTGGCAAGGCACGCGTGGATTGAAAATGAAAGGGAGATTCTTCGAGCGGAAGTGAGAGAAAAGGAACCACGAATTTGCCAGATTACTCGTGAGATGGGTATCCTAGAAGCCTCGCCTTATGTCTGGCTTGCTCTTGAATCCGAGGAGTTCGACTATCATATTCTGCACTGTGTTCGAAAGATGATAAAGCATATAGAGAGTGGGACTAACTTATTCTGCGAGGACACCTAGTTTTACGAATTTGATGATTGCTTAGAATGTAGTTTGTTAAACATATGTAAGTTCATCAAATCGAAAATTAGTCCTCTAAATATGCGAACAAAGTTATGTGAAGATAAATGTTTTTGAATTTAAATACTTGTGTTTGAAAGATAAGACTGCCTACTTACCCACGTTGGGATCAAGCCAATCTATAGTTTGTACAGTAATATAATTTAGCAAGAGCTGGAAATTAAACATAAGAAAAGTAAAAAATTCGCGTACTGAACTCGGTAGCAACTTCGCTAATGATTAGAGAGTGAGGGAGTATACCCTTAGTCAGCCCCCCAATCATTAGTGCGAAGGGTACTCAAGCCTTGTTACTGAAACCAGGTTTAGAGTGCTTGAACCCTTTTGGTGGAAATTTGAAATCATAAGTAACTAAGTTCCCCGTCTTGTGCTTGAATTCCTTCGGCGAGATGAAACCCAATGATGATACTTCATATTTGGTTTAGATGCAAGAAGAAACTGAAATGACTGTTCAACCCTGATTCTAACCATACATCATTGTAAAGGCATACCCATGAAGAGTTGCGGGGTCTTATTTTTGGAGTAAAAAGCTGTTTTGCTGATTTTGAGTTTGATCAGCCACTTTGTAAGAAGTTCTGTTTGGCCGGGGCTATGTAGGATTGTTCGCAGAGGGGTTGATGTAAGAAAATAGGGCTTTATCTCTCAAACAGGAACCAGAGCGTGTATGTGCTTCTCCATCGTCGTATAACGAGTTTCTAAGCTCGTCAGACTTTTGCTTATATGGCAGATAGGTCGTTGCTCTTCTCGATCCTCCTGTATAATTACTTCACTCACCCCATATCCAGAAACCAAAATATAAGGGTATAGTCTTTCGCCAGTATTTTGTTTAGAAAGGATCGAAGGAGTAATGAGGTATGCCTTTAGTTGCTTACAAGCTTCTTCGCAATCATCACTCCACGCGAAATGTTTGTTTCCTTTGAGTGGTTGATAAAAAGGAAGGTACTTGTTGTTTGACTGGAATATGAACCTATTGAGGACTCGCTGCATCACAATATAACAGAGAAGCTCTCTAGACTGTACACTGAAAGTGATATTTTCAGGGTTAAGCTTCATGCCGAAGTCGTTCAATATTTTGAAGCATTGATCGAGGTGCTGAATTTGCTTGGACTCTCTAAGAAATGTGACCAATATGTTGTTAATGTAGACTTCCATGGTTTTCCCCAATTTGTTTGTCAAATATCTTGTTGACGAGACATTGACTAGTTGCTCCGGCGCTTTTCAATCCAAGGGATATGACTACATAGCAATGAATTCCTTTATTCGTAATGAATAAAGTTTTTTCTTGATCGTCAGGACTCATCCGGATCTGGTTATAGCCGGATAAGCGTCCATGGAACATAGAAGTTCATGTCACGCAGTTGATTCGACTAGGCAGTCAATATGTGCCAAAGCAAAACTATCCTTTGGGCTTGCCTTATTGATATCAGTGAAATCAACACAAACCCTCCGCTTTGCATTTTTCTTCTTAACTACCACAGGATTGGCGAGCCAATCTGGGTACTTGACTTTGCAAATAGAACCGGCTTTGAGAAGCCTATCCACTTTGTCATTTACTACTTTGGCTCGGTCAGGACCGAGCTGTCTTTTTTTTTGCTTGATCGTCTTGAAGCTTTGGTCAACATGTAATTCGTGGGAAATAATTGCAGGGTCGATTCCTGGCATGTCCTCGTTTGACCAAGCAAAATAACTTTTATGTTTCGATAGGAACTTGACCAGCTTGTCTCGCACTAGGCACTCGGGGTGTTCCGGATCAATGGAAACATCGATCGAAACCTTGATAGACTGTTGTCTGCTGGGAAACGTTGAGTCCTTCGGTACCCTAAAGCTAGTTAATTGCTATTGACTTTTTAGTCTGTAACTTGTCTGGTAGCAAGATCCTGAAATTCTTGATCTCCGTTAATCATTCCTACTCCGCTAGGAGTCGGGAACTTTACACACTGGTGATAGGTTAAAGGTACAACTTTCATTTGGTAATTCCAAGGGGTTCCCAAAATGATATTGTACACAGCAGGTCGATCATAAACTGTGAATTCGACAATCTTTGATACTCCTCCAGCGTTCTCATCACGGATCCAAGTGTTTGATGAAAGTGACCCGAGTTTTCCTTTTCTAGGAGAGGATCATCCAACACTGTTGTTATATGAGGAAGCTCCAAAGCGTTCGGCTCGGAATATTTAGTAGTGGACGCAACTCCGGGCTTTATGGTTTGGTACTTCTTCTCGAAGGTTGTTTTTTCTTTCTTAGCCTCGATCCAATTGTTTTATCGGAACAGTGCATCTAAACAGAATCTTGGATGGTAGTCGGCTTGTTAACTGTAAGATCTAAACAGAATCTTGACTCATGCCATTAACCATTCCGCAAATCTGCCAGCGCATCAGTATGAGAAATTCCCAGGACTTTGGACAGGATGTTCTTAAACTTGACAATATGTTTTCTCAAAGGTTCCTGAGGACCCTTAGACAAATTCTACAAGTCACTATCCGTTTATCCTTTTTCCATGACTACTAAATATTGCATGATGAAGGCCGATGATACATGATAAAAAATATTAATCATAGGGGACTCTAGCTGCGTAAACCCAATGAGAGCTTGACCAGAAAGATTTTCTGAGAACAACTTGCACTAACCTGCGTCTTCTTCATGCGCATCGAGCTCGATTAACCCAGCTATAATACGAAAAGCAGCCAAATGGCTCTTTGGGTCGGTCATCCTATTAGTACATCGGTAAGTTAACTATTCGCGTGTCCTTGATCTGAAAGTTTACTATCCATGCTGTAAACAGTGAACATCGAGTTTATTCGATCTTTTTGTAGACTTAGCGAGTTGAACTGGTCGCTTGGTGTAATTTTGACTTCAGCTCATGGAGATTATGATTTACTCTGTGAAAATTTGAGACGATGACATGTCCCCAAGTATCTCCTATCTCAACTGGGATGTCATTGTTGTTGTTGTTACTGACCGCATCTGCCACAACTACAAGATTGACTCCGTCACCAACGGCATCATTGGGAAGAATTGCTTCTGTACTATAATTGGTTCCAGCCTGAACCGATGCTGTTTGATTGATCTGCGTCTGAAGGTTGGCACGTTGCAGAGGATTCACAGGAGTTTGAAGGTTGGAACTCCTTGTGGTCTTATAAAGTACACGGGCACTACAACTTCAAGAGGAAGGGCCAGTAGATATCGAATCCAAGTGAGAAAAGAGAGTTGCTTGATTGTTAGTCAAATTTACCTAACCATTTCTCAATGACATCATCTCTCTCTCGATGGTACCGAGTTTTGTGGACAGATTGGTCATAATCTGAGTGATTCCTGAGAGAGACTTATGGATGGTAGCGATAGTGGCAGGATCATTGTGGACACCAGTTTTATTTCCACCATTACCACCAGCCATGATGAATTTGATGCGGAGAACTGTTATAAAAGGGTAGCTTTTTAGCTTGAATGTCTGATTCTTCCCTCAGAGAGACTCATGGATGGTAGCGATAGTGGCAAGATATCGTACTTTGAATGATTTCCTCCTTTAACTCACAGATTCACCTCGCTTCGCAGACACTCCTTGCTTTGCTTGCTCCTTTCTTCCATGAGGCTTCACTACTGGTCGAACCCAAGTTCACTCCATTGAACCCTCGTACGTTTTGCCTGTCCTTTCTTAGTCCGAACTGACCCAGTCTTTACTTTAATCTGTTGAAGTGGTTGACACATGTCATGATTGGAGAGAGTGGATCCTTGGTGTAGATCCGGTATCAACAATTACTCAAGCATGCTTAAAAGACTCATCAAAGCAAGGTTTAAGTAATTCATAGATTGCATAAAAGTATAACAGAAAAAGGTTTAGAGATTTAAAAGTATTACAAGATTGAAGAGAAAAAAGATGGTGGAACTTCAAAGGCTTCATGACCGAGAAGAGTTTTATCCGGCTCCTCTGGTCGTCCCTAGGGTTCTTGGAGATCTGATGAAGAAACACTGAAGGCAGGGCTGGAGAACCTTGGCAATCGAAGTCACACAAAACCCTAATGCTTAAGGTTAAGTATATACCAAGAAGTCGGTTTTAGGGCTTTTAGGGCAAAACTCATCGCTTTAATAAGTGTAGAAGTAGGGGCTGACCTCCATCATGGGCTTTGTGACCAAGGTTCATAAGAGGCTTGGCCCCGGTCATGGGCCTTGCGGGTGGAGTAAGCAAGAGGTTGACAGGTCTTCACTCTTTGGGTTATATCGTCCAAACGACGGAATGGATTTCTGTTATTTTTGTCCAAGTTAAATCTTGACTATTTCAGCTTTCAATGGATACCTAACTCTTCATAAAACCATATGAAAATGATAGTAAAAATTGGTAAAAATACAAAGTTATCAACTCCTCCAAGCTTAGACTTTGCTTGTCTTCAAGCACACAAGAATGTAGAGCATGGAAAAGTAGTTTTGAAAATCAGGGAAACTCACCAACTCACCTGTGCTTTTTGGAATCTCGTCTTCGCACTCTTCCTCGCTTAGGCTTTAGAACTTGCCCATAGGAAGCATCAATAATCCTTATTCATCGATCCAAAGGACTTTCGGCGTCCCCATTGGCATCTCTTTACATTGATTAATTGAAAATAAAAAGTGGTGGTCTTACCTAGGGAATGTTAATCCAAGGATGTCGACTCTCTTCTCACCAAGACTTTTTTCATATGCTTCCTTTCCTTTCCCTTTTCTCACGTCCAAGGAATCGATTTTCCCCTACTTTTCTAAGGTATCATTTTATGTTGTTTATCGATTCCTTGCTCTTTTCTTTGGACAGGCTTTCATGAGAATCCGAAAGATGCATGGGTCTATGCACAAAATCCCTCGCCTCACTTCTTTTTGACCTATATCCTTATTTTCTATTTCTTTGGACAAGTATCTGCGAGGTTTAGAAAGATGCACGGGTTTACGCACAAAATCCCTTGGTCATATTAACTATATTTGTTTCTTTCTTTTTTTTTCTTTTTTTTTAGTTTCAAAGGGAAGCATACTTGTGAAGAAGTGCAGTGTCTTGTGAGGCTCGAAGAGTTCTTTTCCAACGAATAACAAAACCCTGGGCAAGGAATTAAAAGTCAGTTTAGGTTTCGATAAAATTTATAGACAACGTTAGTTTAACCTATTTTCCGATATCACGGGATTTTTGGGAATGTTTAGTCAACCCTTACTCTTTTCGAACTTCAGTTCTGCGGCCAAACATTGAGTCATAAGAGTGTTCACCAATTCAGATAATTCATCAAAACAAGATCATAATTTTCTAACTGTTTTGATTCAATAAAATAAAAGAATAAAAAATTGACTTGATAAAAAATAGTGTAAAATCAGTAAAATCATCGATCTAAAAAGTGGAAGAAGGTCTCAAGTCAACAAAATAGCATGTAGCATTAGCAAAGGATGGAACACCGTCCTCAGTGGGAAAATAACAAAGAGACGAGGATGAAAAATAATAAAGAAATAGTAGAGTTTAAGAACAATGTCACCTCGAATTGGATTGTTGGTGACTAACCGGTATTTCTTTCTTTTTGTTGCTTGACATCGAATGAACTCGGTTTAGTTCATTCATTTCTTGTTGATCAATCTCTATTTGCATCCTTCCAGAGACAAAAACCTAAAAACCTTCAATAATATTGATAAATAAAGCAAAATAAAAGCAAACTCAAAGATAAAATGGTGGTGGTGGTCGATGGTGAGATGGTGGTGGTGATGTCTCATTGATGTCGGAGTGGCCACGGTTGAGATCTATTCCATGGTGACAAATAGTAAAGAATGGATTGGTGAGAGTTGGAAACGTGGCATTGGAACCGCCGGGTGGTGGCCACTGGTCACAGACCCTCGTGACCGGGGTTGGAGTGCTCCGTCCTTTGCCGCGGTTTTACTCTCGTCTTTTGTTCTTTTAATCAAGTCTGATGTTTCTATATTTCTTTATGAAATTGATGCCTGGAATAGGCACTTCCTTGGTTACTTTTGAATCCTGGAACAAACCATAAAGTTCTTGACATCTTGGACTGTTTGGGACTGTCGCGTCTCCGCTGGGAACTTCTTCATGAATCCTCAAATCTAGCCCAATCATGGTTGTTTTTCTCTTGATGATTGTCTCCAGAATAGGCATATTACTTGTGAATACGGAGCCCAAATCATTTTTACAGAGATAGACTTCCATGATGCGGGGGTTTGTGTTCTACACATCGATGTTGATAGCTTTCAAACTAATCCATCAATTGACTTGATTTGTCCGGTTATTGTCTTCACAATAGTGACCTTACCAGTGAATATTGAATCTTGGATGATTCTGAAAATATCAACTTTCGTCGGATGATACGGTCAATGTGGTGTAAGCCGTGTGTTACCCAAATCCAATCTTCGATTAGCAAATCCATCTCGATCATTACTCTTGAAATACTCAAGTTATCAGTGAAAAGTCAATCCTAGATCATTTGATCGTGTTGAATAGCTTATGAAACATGGAAGTGGAATCACAGGCCGGGTCGATCGCGGAACGGTGCGATCTTCAAAGCTGACAATCTACAAATTCAAACTTCCTTTTCAAAAATTCCTTTAATCATTAGTCTGAAAATATCTGATTTATCATCAAATCCTTGATTATTGATCATTTGATCGGGCCAATTTGATTTGTGGCAACTCTTCGTGGATTTAGTAGTTACAGAACGGTTTTGGCTACGGTCATGATGTTGGAAGTTGAGAATCTTCCAATCTGAGCTTTCTTTCCAAAATTTCTTCGATTAAAACCTTAAAAGTACCCAACTTCCTGGTGAATATTGAATGATTGCCCTTTTGATTGAGTAAATTTGATTTCTCACACTCCTTTGTGAATTCCATGGTCGCTGATCGGTCGCGAGGCTCAAAAGCTTCAAATCTTACAATCTAGATTTCTTTTTTTCAAGATTTCTTTGATCATCACTCTTGAAATACCCCATTAGACAGTGGAATTTCAATCCTAGATCCTTTGATTGGGTTGAGTCAATTTTTGGCATATCGACTTAGGATTCATGGTCGCGAAATGGTGCTGTCGTGGAATTGTATTGTCGTGGAATGATTTGGTCGCTGAGCTGGACATTGTACCGGTCATTGAATGTGTAATTGGTCTTTGAAACATGGCTTGCTAGCTGGGGATTTTCAGCATCGATCACATTTGATACGATCAATCTGTTGCCTTCTGACCGGTCTAGTGGTTGTGTTTGCCACTGGTTTTATGCCTTGTTACCGTAGGAGTGTGACGATACAGCTTGGGAAAGGCATCATGAGGTCAAAGAATGGTCGAAAGTAACCAAAATTTTACTCCAGCTCTTACCTCGGTCACAAGGCTTGGGAGCTGGCTCTCCTTGGGACCTTGATCACGGGCTCTGTGACCGAGGTTGTCCCTTCTGGTTGCCTCGGTCATGGCCCTCGTGACATAGGTCGATCCTACTTCGAATCCTTCTCTTTTTCTTCTTTTCTATTTTCTTATTTTCTATTTTCGTTTTGTATTTTTATGAAAAACCTGAAATAAAACATGAAAGCATCAAAAGCAAAAGGAAATTAAAACTAAAAAGTAAAAAGAAAAGTTACAAGTGGTTTGCCTCCCATTATGTGCGCTTGTGTATCATCCTTGCCTCGACCTTTGGGTCGCTTTTTGTGCATAGTGAGAAGAGTCCTCTGTCCTTAGACAAATTCTCTTAGTTATTTCTAGCTCTAACAGCTTCCTTGCTGGATCATCTGATGCTCTTGGACTATTGGAAAAATCCTTCTGTCCCTTAACAAATTCGGCTTGGAGTTCTTCCGATGAGTTATCTCAACCAAGCTTGCTGGACAAGACTTTCTCAATCTCGAATTGGCTACCAAATATCCCATTCATTAGTAGTTCCATCATACCAGCTCATTTCTCCACATTCTCTATAGGAGCATTCTCTTCAAGACATCGTTCAAACCTTGGTTAGAATGTTCTCCAATGCTTCTAGTCCTTGCGCTAAGGTCTTGTTCTTCTCGCCTTTCCTTTGGTAGGTTTCCAATTCCTTAAGGGTAAGAGCTTCTTCAATGAGTTGGCTCTCAATCTTATCAATACGTCCGATAGTTGAAGCATTTCTCGTGGTAGTAGTTTCATGATGAGAATTAACATCATCTTGTAGCTTTCCGATTAGCTTTCTCAATTCTTCTTTATCCTTCACGTTCTCCTCAATGTTGATTCCATACTTCCTTTGTTCTTTTTCAAACCATTGGAGTATTTTTTTCTGGTGGTTGCTGCATCCTTAGCACACTGCTCCTCCAATCTTCTAACGCGAAACGAGATATCATCAAACTTTCCCAAAAAAACCTAGCTAATTCAGTCGATCTACTCGTGCAGAATCCTTGTATTCATCTCTTTTTGATCAAGCCATCGCCTCAGTAAGGTCTCAAGTCTTTCTTCTTGAAGCCTTTGTTGTGAACAAACATTGACATGGTCTTGAAGAAGTTGCTGCAGAGAGTGGACATAATTATGGCTTGTTAGAAACCGGTTCTGATTATCTTCGTGGAGACTTGGAAAACGCCTAGATTTTGACTCCCAGCTCTCGTGTACGAAGTTGATCTGGTGGATAGCTTCTCCTTGCTTTGGAATTCGTTGAAACTTACTGTTTCCGTGAATTCCTTCATAAAGGATTTGAGTAGTCATGCAACAATAGACTTCTCATAGTTCTTCTTCTCCAGGTGATATTAGTATTTTTACTCAGTACTTAGCATGTAGTCAAGGGAGACCTAGCAATAGGAACTTGTCCTATTGGATGCGAATCCCCTGTCCTTGTTGCTTTTCCTAAGTAAAAATACAAGTTTAAGTGTGTGTTGTGTATGCAGTAAGTGAACTATGGATATATCAATTCCTTAGTCTAACATGTCATTGTAGTACTAAGGTGTCAATCCAAATGGGTGTGATGCTAACAATCAGGATGAGATCAGATTTACTTAATTCAAGCCAAGCAAGTTGATGGGGGAGTCTAACAACCTAAGTGAAACATGAAATATGCAAAATAAATTCTAAGTAAACATACTAGAGAGACAAGTGCAGGTGCTAGAGAAGCAGTGCACAGATGCTAGAGGAGTAATGCAGCAAGTGAAAATGATGAAATAAAAATAAGTGTAGAAGCTAGCAAGCGAAGATGATAACTAAAACAAGGTAAAATCAACTAAGACAAACAAGCTCTCAAGAATGGGGTAATTGGTCAGTGACTCCTCTGAAATCTATCTAAGGCGCTGACAAACTCACACAAAGCTAATCCCTAGAAAACAGGTTCACAAGCAATCAAATCCACTGTCGTGACAGATGACCTCAAGCTAAGGCAGTTCCAGACTCAGATGTCTCTGACGAAATCTACCCTAACAGGCACTAAGACTCAACCCGTTCTTGTCAATGAACACCCTAAACATCCAATCTCTTAGGCTAGGAATGCAAATCTCTGGCATTAGTTGTTCAAGCGTTTCATCAACCACCTTTTGAGTGTGGAAACACTTAAGATCTAGTTGCAATTGATCAGAGAGAAACTAGCATTAAGAACACTAATCCAGAAGGGATTCACAAACAACTAAACTCAAACACCCTAGAAGATCAAAGATTCATCACTAACCTATCCCATTCTCAAGAACTCTAAAAAACTACTCAAGCTTATTGAAGAACATAAACCCAGAAAATCCAAACTTCTTAGAATTCATTAAAAATAGATTAGAATGATGGATTATTGCAAGAATAACAAGACTCCAAAGAATTAAAACAAACTAACAAGTGGAGTAAAAGAAATCTGGAATCAAAGTCAAGAACAATGAAGAACAAATGAAGAACACTCAAGAACAGAGAGAAAACCTAAAAATAAAAAACTTACACTAAAAATAAAAACGGAATACCCTTTGGACAAAACCCAAAAGGGGTATTTATATGAAAATGTGGAAAACCCTAAAACAAATGAAGACAAAATAAACGGCTAAGTCTTCGGAGATTGATGCAGCTTGGACCGGCGTGTGTGTAGAGGTGATCGAGCTGGGAATGAAGACTGCTGGACCTCCTGCTCGACGTGTGTGCTCGAGCACTCTGCTCGACGTGTGTGCTTGAGCACTCTGCTCGACGTGTGTGCTCGAGCACTTTGCTCGACGTGTGTGCTCGATGGACTGCTCGAGCATCTGCTGAAATTCTGCTCGAGCACTGTGTCTTCTACCTGCTCGAGCACTCTGTCTTCTACCTGCTCGAGCACTGTGTGAAAGTCTGCTTGATGTAGCTGTGGTGTGAAACTCTCCAGACATCCAGAACATCATCCAAGTACCTGAAATCAACTCCAAAATGCATATGTATGCAAATCTACTGCAAATCCTAGTATGTATGCTAAATGTGTGGAAAAGACTATAAATGGGGTGAAACATATGATAAATATAGTCCTAAATGATGATAAATGCATGGTAAAACATGCTAAAATGCAGAGACAAAACCAGGGTCTTCTCGATTAGATAGAGCATAAGACTCAACACTTTCTATTGTCAAATCTCCAAATTGGCTTTCTATGGCTTGTTCTTCAAAGTAGGCTTTTTCTTTATCGGTTTGATAGTCTTTATGTTTAGTCCACTCTAATGACTTGGTGGGGGGTAGTTAGCTTCTCTCCTACAGATCTTTCTTCTTTTTCTTGATCATTATCTAAGCAAGCTTGATCATCTTTCCATCTAGCATAATCATTGGGGTTGGTGAAGCCCTGTTGCAAAGCTTCAATCTTCCATTCAAGTCGGTCTTCTACTTGGTTGATGGTGTACACCTTGTTGATCATCTTAGTGCTGTAGCTTTGGATGTCTTTCTTTTGATCTACCAATTCATTCTTAAGCTTGATGAACTTGATCGGTGAGGATAGAGAGTTTTGAGCCAAAGTCGGATTCCATCTTCAAGAATTTAGCATCTAGTTCTTCATGGTGTTTCTGTTCCTCCACCGCCTATGGAAACTCATCTCAAGAACCCTAGAGACGACCTAAAGGAGCCGCACTAGCCCTCTTGTTTGTGAACACCTTTAAAGTTCCACCATCTCTTTTCTCTTCAAATCTCTTAATACTTTGTAATCTCTAAACCTTTATCTCTTATCTATGCAATTCAAGAATTAACTTCACAATACTTTGATGATTCCTTTAAGCATGCTTGAGGAGATTTCTTATCATGTAATTTGAGTGGCGAATTATTGTTTATGCATCATCGTCTATATTGTTCTTTGGGTTTGATCTCTTTCTTAATGCATGTAGTTAGCGTCATGAACTAGCTATTAATTCTAGGAATTTAGGTTTCACTATCCGCTTGCTTAATATGTTTGAACCTAGATCGGATGAATATTGCGTCATAACAATCACATACCACTTATTAATAGAGTTTTATGGATTATGATTGAACTTAGTTTTAATGATTTGATATATATGTTGTTGCCTGCGTGAGTTGAGTGCCAAGATATATTGATTTCAGCCGGTTTGCTCTATGGTAATAGGTTAATCGAACTTTCATATTTTATATGTCTGAGACTTAGTAAGAAACATGCATTTACATTGATTTTTTGAATAAACTGATTCTTGAACCCCTGCGATCCCTTGAACACCCAACATCTTTCTTTTATTTGTTTATATTCACTTTATTGCTTTCAACTGTTACATGACCTAACAACATAACCCCCTTTTTATATTTGAGTTCTAGCGTTACTTGTTCCTCTTTATTTGCAATACAACTTCTCATTCTGTGGGATCGATATATCTTAATGTGGATGCTAGAATCCACACCCAATATTATATTGATTTATTATTAAAGTAAAAGAGAATTTGTTTATGAAAATGAACTGAAATAGAAAATAGATTTCCTGAAGGAAAAAGTGTAAAATTGAATATATTGATCTTGAGTCACAAAAAGATTGACCCCCATACATAACCATGGATATACACGATTTAAGGATTAAATGATAAGAATAAATACTAATAAATTCTATAATTCTCCTTTAATTCGTCGGTTTTGATTTCGTCTTTAATGTTGTAACGTCTCGTACTTTGAATGATTTCCCCCTTCAGCTAACAGATTTACCTCACTTCGCGGACACTTCTTGCTTCGCTTGCTCCTTTCTTTCGCGAGGCTTCACTACTGGTCAGACCCCTGTTCGATCCAGCGAGCCCTCGTACTGTTCTCTTGTCCTTTCTCACTCCAATCTGACCCAGCCTATAATTTGACCTAATGAAGTGGTTGACAATTGTCATGATTGGATCGGCTCGGAGGACTAAAGTGTTTTCCTTGCTGTTTGCCTTTTGATCCATTAAATTTTGGGGCTCGGCTATGTTGATGCCTTGATGTGCGTCTCTATTAAATACTAATTTTTATCGGTGTGCAGGAAACTCCTCGAATTCCCCTTATCTTTGTGACGGTTTCCCTTCAAGTCTCTAGGTTAAACCATACCTTCTTGTTGTTGCTTCTTGGTTTCTTGGTTTTTTTTCATCTTCTCGACCTAGAAATTTATTCTTTTTAATTTAACTTTTGTCCTAGTCCTAAATCATGTCCGACTCCAATATTAACCCTTTAATCGACGTAATTGATTCTGAAATTCTGAGCACAGGCGCTGCATTCGAACCGGTGATGGACCCTATGAAAGCTTTGCTCATTATATGTACTCAGCCCAAGGATCAGTTAGGTCGTATTATAAATCGGGATTGACTACGAAGAGCCTGCAACTGCTTCTGTTGCATATGCATGTTTTTAAACTATTTGGCTGAGTTATTTTTACCATTGCAGGAACTCAAATTTGCCATGCCCCTTGCGAGGGCCTCTTTATTTTTTACCGATCGATCATTGAGAATGAATTAAATTGGAACTCTTTTATACTTGACCGAATTCATCGGGCTGGCGAGCGCCTTAGAAGTGGAGGGCTTCAGTATGTCGAATACCCTCCAGTTGTTTTTGACACATCAAATCTCAGATTCCATGAACGGAAGAATGCCAAGGATGCTTGCAAGGCTATTGAAGAAATGATCAAAGGACAGCTTGACACTGTTGGTAAAACACCCGCACCCATTTTTCCTATACAACAGATTACTAGCAGCCCATACTACTAGAATCTCAGCCTAGGTAATAACACCCCAGCCTAGCCACACCAGAACTACCCAAGCAACAACCACAACTTAAGCAATTCTAACCACCAGAAAAATGAATGGCAATATTCAACTAGCAACATAGCAACAACATGAGCATGATAAAGGTATAACATCAAGCAAACAAACCCTAGATCATCGTCTCTTCATAGCCGTGATCCCACGTACAAGTTTTCTCTTCACCTGCACCCAAAGGAAGAGATGCATCAGTATATAATAAATACTAAGTGGGCAATCCTCCTATCTATGAGGTATACACACACATGAAAATGAATATAAAAACATATTAACCAAATACCAATCATCCAACCAAATAACATGCTATAGATTCTCATCTGATGGCCTCTACACATGAAAACATGTTAATACACTCAAAAATCTCACAACTAATCTAATGGTCATGCACTCACTTTTGCTCACAACGATTTCCTTGACGGTACATTCCTTTTTACGAAACTTTCCATTTCAGGAAACTTTCCTTATAACGACCCGACCGCCACCGTCCGTGAGCACCTCCACATTCCACTGTCGGTGCATTAATTCTGGAGGCTCTATAGACTTGTTACTATCCCTACAAATCACCACATGATCTTTCCCCGTGTTTTGACCTCACTAACACGGTACCAGAAATCACTTCCCGATAGGTCACCCTTTCTAGTGCTACTCCAGCCCAAGCATGCTCAACTCTGGAGTTCTAACTAGAGGAGTAACGGAAAAGATAAGTGCACTTTTGTGATATAGGTAGCCAAATAAAATCTCTTAACCTCTTCTCAGAAACCGAGATGTTACATAACTCAACATAAGGATTTCAGAAATCAGTAATCGTTGAGGTATTGAATTCAGATGCTTTATTAGGTATAAACTCTTCTTCTTCTAAGCCTCTGTTAGCTTTTGACTCCGGTTCATCATATTTTAAGATTGTTATCTCGTGAACGTTTTCTTCCTGAGTAAGTTCCAACTGTGACTCCGGTTCTCCAGAAGAGGGTTCCATCACAAGCGGTTCCTTTGGTTCGCTTACCAATGTTTGTACGTCAACGCTTGTTTTGCGCTTTTGATCCTGCTTCCACTTATTTTTTGAATGCCTCTTATTTCCAGGTGAAGCTCTGACAAGAACTACCATTGTCTCATCCAGATATGATATGCTGCAAGTCACAATGCATTCTACCGGAGTTATCCTTTTTACATCAGGATCCCAAGTTGAAGCCAAAGTGGCTAATGCATCTGCTGAACTGTTTTCACTTCGAAGAATGAGAACTAGTTCGAATCTTTTGAATTTTTGGGCTAGACTAGTAACAGCTTTGAGATATGCTTCCATTCTACCATCTTTTCCCTCGTATTCTCCTTTGAATTGACTCACAACTACCTGAGAATCACAATAAGCGATCACCTCTTATGCTCCAATTCCTTTCACGAGGCAAAGCCTGGCAATGAGTGCCTCATACTCGGCTTCATTATTTGAAGCAGGAAATAATAATCGAAACGACTGTTTGATTATTTATGATGTATGTGTTTCTAACCTGATCCCAACTCCACATCCTTGTCTTGAGGAAGACCCAACTACGTACGAACAACTTTTAGGATCTATTTCCATCTCTCGAAATTGCTTTGTTGGCTGGAAGTTTAGTCAGAAAGTCAGCTAAAACCTGAGCCTTTGCGCTTATTCGGCTCTTGTACTTGATATCAAATTCACTGAGTTCAACTGCCCACTTTGCCAAACGTCTGGAATGGCAAGGGCCGTGCAGAATGGTGCGCAAAGGGGTTACTCTGAGAATGGATGAGATTGAAAATATGGCCTTAGTTTACGAGCAGAAACCACCACTATAAGCGCAAGTTTTTCCATCATCGTGTAACAACTTTCATGTCTTGTCAGATTTTAACCTATATAGTAGATATGCTGCTGCCCTTCTCGCACGATAACACCTGAAACGACCACATTTTTTTTATTTTTTTTACACATGCAATTACGGAATATTAAATGCTCATACAATTAACATTGAACCAGTAATTACACAACGGCCACGAAGGCCCAACAGATCTACAGGTTCTAGCAATTACCGCAAAAGTTACTAAACCACAAAACTACCGAGTCTTAATCATCCCCTCCTCACTGCCTCGTTTCCACGATCACGCCTTATCTTTACCTGCATCGACAAAAGTGATGCATCAAGATTTGGTAAACCAAACGTTGAGTTAGATTGATCCTCCCAACAACAGGCTATGTGGAAGCCACATGCAATTCAAACAACCACAACAACACGAAATAATAATACCACATATTACTTAAAACAATCGATTACCAAGTCAAACTCCGTGAAAAACTAATCAATTCCACCAATGACTAACCACCTAGCAATTCCAAACCTCATGAAAAGCTAATCAGTCACCAAACAAAACATGAATTAGTCACACGCGGGTATTGGTCACCGCTCACAAGTCTGCTTCACTGACGACAACACTCTGCCGCCTAAACACCTTATTGCATTAACACACAAATGGCCAACGACCAACAAGCCTACAACAATGGGACTTCAACAAGGCAATACCCCACACCAAGCAACAAGGGAACACTCCGAACAAGCCATGGAATCACCAAGAAACCACAACACACAACTACCAAGCAAAGCCTTTAGTTTCGCAAAACTCTCCTCATACTCCGAGGACCAGACGAAAGCAACATCTTTCCCCGTTAGGTTCCTCGGCCTCAGCAAAGCACTAATGGCCCAAACCTTCTCTAGATCCACCGAAACCCCCTCCACAGAGATAAAGTTACCCAAAAAACAAATCTCCCCCTGCCAGAACTTACACTTGCTCAACTTAGCAAACAACTTCTGTTCCCGCAACTTCACAAGAACCACACCCAGATGCCTCTCATTCTCCTCCAGGCTCTTCGAATACACCAAGATATCATCGATAAAGGTGATCACAAACTCATCCAGATACTCCTGGAAAACGCTGTTCATCAACCTCATAAATGCAGCTAGTGTATTTGTCAGCCCAAATGGCATCACCACAAACTCATAGTGGCCATAACGAGATCTGAAAGCCGTATTTTGGATATCTACCTCCTCAATAGGAATCTGATGATATCCCAATGCCAAGTCAATCTTGGAGAACCAAGTAGCCCCTCTCAACTGATCCAACAACTCATCAATCCGAGGAAGAGGATACTTGTTCTTCACTGTGACTCGGTTAAGTCCCCGGTAGTTAATGCACAAGCGAAAACTCCCGTCCTTCTTTTTCAAAAACAACACCGGTGCGCCCCACGGCAAAGTACTCGGGTGAATAAACCCCTTACTCATCAACTCCTCCATTTGCTTCTTCAGCTCTGCCATCTCTGTTGGTGCCATCCTATAAGGAGCCTTGGATATTGGTGTCGTCCCCGGTTCTAAATCAATCTTGAAAGGATCCGACCTAGATGGTTGTAACCCCTCCAACGACTGGAACACATCTTGGAAATCTTGAACCACTCGAATATCCTGAACCTTAGCCTGTCCAACGGCCTCCGGAAAGGAAATGGTAGCCAAATACGCCTCACAACCCCTCTTGATCATACGCTCGACTTGCATAACCGGGATCATGAGACTCTGTGAAGTTGGTATCACCCCCTCATACACAAACCTCCCCTTGCCTCTGTCAAACTAGACATGCCCTCGGTGACAATCTAGATGTGCTCTAAACTTCCCAAGCCAATCCATGCCCAAAATGACATCGTACAGCTCCACGGAGCAGATACCAAAATGAAACGACCGCATTTTTTTTTAAATGCCCATACAATTAACATTCAACCAGTAATTACACAACGGCCACGAAGGCCGAACAGTTCTACAGGTTCTAGCAATTACAGCAAGAGCTACTAAACCACAAAACTACCGAGTCCTAATCATTCCCTCCTCACTGCCTTGATTTCACGATCACGCCTTATCTTTACCTACATCGAAAAAAGTGATGCATCAACATTTGGTAAACCAAACGCTGAGTCAGATTGATCCTCCCAACAACAGGTTATATGAAAGCCTTAAGCAATTCAAACAACTGCAACAACATGAAATAATAACACCACATATTACTTAAAACAATCGATTACCAATTCAAACTCCATGAAAAACTAATCAATTACACCGATGACTAACCACCTAGGAATTCCAAACCTAATGAAAAGCAAATCAATCACCAAACAAAACATGAATTAGTCTAACAACTATTCACACGTGGGTTCTGTTCACCGCTCACTAGTCTGCTTCACTAACGACACAACTCTACCGCCTAAACACTTTATTGCCTTAACACACAAATCGCCAAAGACCAACACACCTAAAACAGTAGGACTTCAACCAGGCAATACCCCACACCAAGCAACAATTGAACCCTCCCAACAAGCCATGAAATCACAAAGAAACCACAACACATAATTACCAAGCAAAGCACATGAACATAATCAAGCTTTCAAGGCACAAACAACAACTAATCCAAGGTTCCCTAACCACCAAAAGGTTAGTAAAACTCACTTAAGCTTCCCAAGTGACCCATGGAATTCACCAAGAACCCACGAAAATCACAATCACTAAATCAAGCATAAGAACTCACAATCAAAGCTTAACAAGGCACAACAAGCACAAATCCATGGTTCCCTAACCACCATAAGCTTAGCAAACACTAGCTAAAGCTTCACAAGTAACCCATGGAATTCACCAAGAACCCACGAAAATCACAATCACCAAATCAAACATAAGAACTCACAATCAAAGCTTAACAAGGCACAACAAGCACAAATCCATGGTTCCCTAACCACCACAAGCTTAGAAAACACTAGCTAAAGCTTCACAAGTGACCCATAGAATTCACCAAGAACCCACAAAAATCACAATCACCAAATCAAGCATAAGAATTCACAATCAAAGGTTAACAAAGCACAAAAAGCATAAATCCATGGTTCCCTAACCACCACAAGCTTAGGAAACACTAGCTAAAGCTCCACACATGACCACAAAGCCTCTAAGCATCCTAGTAACACCACAATGCTTAAAAAACCCCACAAGCCCCCACACAAGGCTTAATGTTAACCTTTGGTCACAACTCACCTTAGAAATGGATGGATCTATGCTTAGCTGGACCTCTACAAGCTCAAGAAAGATCTCCCCTCTTCCTCCAAAGGTTACACCAACAAGCTATAACCCAAACACTCTTTTTCCAAGCTCCACAAGCTTCACAATCACAAGATCTCACAAGATCCAAGCTTCTCACAAGCTCTCAAACCCTTTTCTCTCTTCTTCTCTCTTGTCCAAGCTCTCACTCAAGCTGAACCAACTCTCTCTCTAAACCCCCAAAATGGCGAGCTCAAGATGGAGAAGAAGAAGAAGAAGCATACTTGATTTTATCTTCTTGTTTGAGAAAAACCCCTCAACTTTCGAAATGACTTATGACACCCCAAAACAAATCTAAATTAATTATTTCAACCACATAATTAATTTCTCGAGACTTGCCTAAGCTTCATAAACTGAAAAGAATTTCCAAATTAATTAAATTAAGTAATTTTTGGAACACGGGCGTTAAAACACCGCTCACGGCATGTTCGGAAACTGAAATGTAAAGGTACAGCCTTTCACCAGTATCTGGCTTAGAAATAATCGGAGGAGTAGAGAGATATACTTTGAGTTGTTTAAAAGCATCTTTACATTCATCACTACAAGCGAAACGCTTGTTTCCTTTTAATCGTTGATAGAAATGAAGGCACTAATCGGTTGACCAGGATATGAATCTATTGAGTGCTGCAATCAATCCAGTCAAGTGTTGTACTTTCTTAACGTTACGCGGAAAAGGCATAGTTAAAAATGAATCAATTTGATTCGGATTTACTTCAATGCCTCGCTGTGTCACAATATAACCAAGAAACTCTCCAGACGGTACACTGAAAGTGCACTTCGTAGAGTTAAGCTTCATGCCAAACTCGTTCAATATTTCGAAGCATTGATCGAGGTGTTGAATGTGCTCGAACGCTTTGAGAGATTTAACCAACATGTCGTCAATGTAGTCTTCAATGGTTTTCCCAGTTGCTCATCAAACATCTTGTTGATGAGACATTGATAAGTTGATCCAGCGGTCTTCAATCCAAAGGGCATTACTACATAGCAATAAATTCTTTCATCCGTAATGAAGGAAGTTTTTCTTGATCATCTGGATTCATACAGATCTTGTTATAGCCGGAGAAATCGTCCATGAAACTTAATAGTTTATGCCCCATAGTTGATTCGACCAAACGGTCAATATGTGGCAAAGGAAAACAATCCTTTGGGCAAGCATTGTTGATATCAGTGAAATCAACGCAAACCCTCCACTTTCCATTTTTCTTCTTAACTACCATAGGATTGGCAAGGCAATCTGGGTACTTGACTTTGCGAATAGAACCAGCTTTAAAAATCTTATCCACTTCTTCATTTACTGCTTTGGCTTGGCCTGGACCAAGCTTTCTCCTTTTTTACTTGATTGGCTTGAAGCTTTGATCAACATGAAATTCGTGGGAAATAATTGCAGGGTGAATTCTTGGCATGTTCTCGATTGACCAAGCAAAAGAAATTTTATGTTTTGACAGGAACTCGACTAGCTCGTCTCGCAGCTTTGACTTAAGTCTCGAACCTATTTTCACTACGCGCTCAGGGTGTTCCAGATCAATAGAAACATCGATCGAAACCTCACTACACTGTTGTACACTATGTCCGCCCTGTTAATCCTCATCCTTTGTAAAGTACTTAGGAAAATGAGATCAATTATGCTTCCAGTGTCAATTAAGACTTTGGAAACTTCATAGTTTTCTATATAAAGAGTTATCACCAACGTATCATCATGTGGTTTCGTGAGACGCTGGGTATCATACTCTTCAAAGGTAATTAGTGTACGGACATCGACTCCCCTTGTGTCTCTGGTCACTTTCATTACGGCGGCTCGCTTATGTTGTTTGATAGCTCGAACTGTTTCTGAAAGTATCTTCGAGCCGCCGATGATTACATCTATCCTCCCTTTTGAAGGTTTGTTTGGAGTGTGCTCATATTTTTTTGGCTTCTTTGCTAGTGGATCTGAGCCACTATCTTTGCAATTTTTGTGGTACTACTCGACGACCTCTTCAATCTTGAAATCAGCAAGGTCACCAGAAGACCACAACTCGGCCAAGTGTTTTTTGAGGACACTGCAGTCTTTGGTACTATGGCCATTCACTCGGTGGATGTCACAATAAGTGTTCTTGTCATGGATACAATTATTTGATGAAGGTGACCTGATTTTTCCTTTTACAGGAGAGGATCGCTCTGAAGAGTTTGGTGTTGATATCATTGTAATTTACATGTTTTTAGCCTTTATATATCATATTTTAGTGTAGTTTCAGCCATTGTTTATATCACTTTGCATCATATTCATCATCTTAGAGTATTTAGGACATTTTGCATAAGCATTGCATACATGGTGCATATTGGAGCGGTATTAGGTGCTTTGGGAGCTCAGGATCACAAACTTGGAGACTCGACTTGAACCACTCAACCTGAAGGCTCGAGTGAAGATGCCTTGGAGAAGAAGTCACCCTACTCGACTCGGACTACTCAATCTAAGAGCTCAAGTGTGGATGCCTTGGAGAACACATCAAGTTGACTCGACCTGGATTGCTTGAGTGGAGGAGGTCGAATGAGGATGCTGCTTTTGGAAGAAGCACTCGACCAAGACCACTCGACCATAATGCTTGAGTGACTTCTCCTTCCCAAGACCTGATTAAGTGTTTTGTCTTTTAGTATTTTTAGGGCTTCCAGCCCCTTTTGTATAAATAACCATTGTCTCTAATTAACAAGGGGTCGCCTCTTTTAACCTAATCTTTGCGTCCTAATTTTCTATCTCTTGTTCTTCATTTCCAGACTTTGTAACTCATATCTTTTTTTATTTATTGAGTTTTTGCATTTATTTTCTTCTGCAATATTGTTCACCTCGTCATTATCTACATCTTATGTTGATTATAGCATTTTCTGGGTTTTTGCATTGGGGGATGATGATGATTGCTGAGTAGTTTAATTAGGGTTCTTAGGCACTGGTTAGATTTGTAATTGCTCTTGATTATTCTGGGTATGTTGAGTATTTGATTAAATTTTAGATTTTCCTTCTAGGTGAGTAATCTTAATGCTTGTTCTTCTCTGTTAAATTGGAACTTAATATCAAGCAATATCCACACGACCGTGTTGATGAGATTGATGGATTCAACTTTTTCTTGAAACTTAGTTTCACTAGCCTGTTGATCTAGATTTAAATAGAATGTGTGTCCTATCCTATAGATTTAGTTGTTAAGAAGTTTTGTTTCCTTTAATAAATTGGTGTTCATTGCTTGTCTAATTGTATGGCTCTGGCAAAATCGGGTATGTCGGGAATTGGACTCGAGACTTAGTAGCACAACTGTGCATTAGGCTGATTTAGAATTTTTTGTCAAGGGAATAGCCTGATTGGATGAGTTTGTCAATTGCCCAGGTCGACTAAGAGTAGTTGTTAGTCAATAAGCCCATGTCTGAGATCCCTTCTTCTCTGATTGATTTAATTCTGTATTATTGCTCAATTTCATCTTGTTTTCTTTTGCTCCTACCACTCGATCCCTACTACTCGACCAAGTTGGTTGAGTGCTTTACTGTTTTTTTTGTTTTCTGTTTAATTCAATTGCATCTGCTCGATCATTTAGGTCGAGTGCTTTCCTTATTTTGTCGTTTTCTGCACCACTCGATCTCCTTACTAGACCACCTAGGTCGAGTGCTTTATTTACTATGTTTTCCTTGTTTGCTCTATCACCCCACTCGAACTGACACCTCGAGTGGGTTTTTACTTGCTTTATTTGCATCATTTAGGTTGATAGACAAAACCTTCACCTATCTGGATTGACTTAAATTAAACTGATCACATCCAGTTTGCATAACAGAATTCCTGATTGGATTGACATTGTACACCCACACACACTTACCAATGTACTACATTGATTGATTACATCCATATTCTTGCATGATGCTTGCTGTTGTGTGAAAATATCTTGTTTCATCTGTCTTTACAAATTTTCGGTTCAAGCTTTTTAGTTTTGGGCACAACTCTGGGTTTTCCGGTTTCGTACTTCTTCTCGAAGGTTGCCTTTTCTTTCACAGCCTCGATCTAGTTGTTTGCTCGAAACAGGGCGTCTTGGATGGTAGTTGGCTTGCTAACTGTAAGGTCTAAATGGAATCTTGACACATGCCATAAACCATTCCGCAAAGCTGCCAGCACATCAATCTAGGATATTCTCGGGACTTGGGACAAGATGTCCTTAAACTTGGCAATATGTTTTCTCAAAGGTCACTATCCATTTTTATTTTTTCCATGAGTATTGAATACTGCATGATAAACTAACCCCTCGTACAGTTGATCAAAACTATCGATCGTAGCGAATTCAAGCTGCGTAAAATAGGACAGCTTGACCAAAAATATTTCTGAGAACAACTTGTAGTAACCTGCATCTTCTTCATGCGCATCGACCACGATTGGCCCAGCTGCAATGGGAAAAGCAGCCAAATGGTCCTTCGGGTTAGTCATCCTATCGTACATTTGTAGGTTGACTCTTCGCGCATCCTTGATCCAAAAGTTTGCTATCCGTGCTGTAAACGGTGAATGTGGAGTTTCTTTGATCACTTTGTCTACTTCAGGAGCTGAACTGGTCGCTTGGTGAAATTTTGACATCATCTTGTCGAGAGCACGATTTACTTGGTGAAAATCTGAGACTATGGCCTGTGCCCAAGTATCTCCTATCTCGGTTGGGATGTCATTGTTGTCATTATTATTGACCGCATCTACCATAACTACATGGTTGACTCCATCACCAACTGTCTCATTGGCAAGAATTGCTTTTGTGCTAGAATTGGTTCCAGCTTGAACCACAGCAAATTGATTGATCGGCATCCGAAGGTTGGCACTTTCCAGAGAATTCACATGAGTATGAGGGTTGGAACTCCTTGTAGTCCTATAAAGTACATGGGCACAACGACTTTCAGAGGAAGGGCCAGCTGAAATCGAATCCAAATGAGAAAAGAGAGTTGCTTGATTGTTAGTTGAATTTACCTGACCGTTTCTCAAAGAGGTCATCTCTCTCTCGATGGTACCGAGTTTTGTGGACAGATCGGTCATGGTCTGAGTAATTCCTGAGAGAGAGTCCGAGATGGTAGCAATAGTGGCAGGATCATTGCTGACACCGGTTTGGTCTCCACCATTACCACCAGCCATGATGAATTTGATGAGGACAATTGTTCTGAAATTGTAGATTTGTAGCTTAAATGTCTGATTTCTCCCCACATGTGGTGCCAAAATGTGTATTTTGGATTCCACACTCAATAATATATTGAATTGTTATTAAAGTATAATATAATTTATTTGTGAAAATGAACTGAAATAGAAAATAGATTTGCTAAAGGAAAAAGTGTAAAATTGTATATATTGATCTCGAGTAACAAAAAGATTGACCCCCATAAATAACCATGGGGGTCTATATTTATACACGAATTAAAGATTAAATGTTAAGAATAAATACTAATAAATTCTATAATTCTCCTTTAATTCGTGAGTTTTTATTTGGTCTTTAATGTTGTAACATCTCGTACTTTGAATGATTTCCTCCTTCAGCTCGCAGATTCACCTTGCTTCGCGGATAGTCATTGCTTCACTTGCTCCTTCCTTTTGTGAGGTTTCACTACTGGTCTGACCCCAGTTTGATACACCGAGCCCTCGTACGGTTCGCCCATCCTTTCTCGCTCCGAACTGACCCAACCTTTACTTTGACCTGCTGAAGTGGTTGACATGTGTCATGATTGGAGAGAGTAGATCCTTGGTGCGGATCCGGTATCAACAGTTAAGTACTACAATTGATTTACTATGCACTTGCAGCTTAATCATTGTTTTGTTTGAGGAAAACTTTGATAAACAAAATACACGACACATCAACTTTTTGGCGCCGTTGTCAGGGAGATATTGTTTGTTTGCAAATTTTAAACTAGAGTAACGTCTAGAATATTGTGCTTTTGATTTTTCTTTGTCATTTTCATTGTTTCAGGAGACCTTGAGGATGAACCTCGATGCTCTCCTGGAGGAGTTTCACAACTAGACACCTCTGAACCATTCTCTAGCTCAAGCTTTGAGCTCACAACATCCACTGTTGGCTATCTCGTGGTACACCTTTGATGAGGCACTCTGGATGTCCATCACACTCTCGATTCTCTAAAGATCGACCAATAAGAGAAGCTCGTGCACACTGCAATGGAGCCACTCATTCACCTAGTCCGCACTACTCAGACAGATTCTGTTATGCTATGAATCAAGACTTTGATTCAAGAGAAGTTATAAGAATTGATGCATATGAAGACTATATAGAACCACACTCAGATGCTTATACTGAGAAGATGATGAAGCTTATGCAACAATTTGCCTCAGAGCACCAGAAGTATCATGAAGAACTCGATGCAAAGTTCTCAAAGATCAAAGCTGAATTTGGTTAAAAACATTCTATTCTTACCGATCAAGTTCACCACATAGAAGATCAGATACGTGGGATTAATCAATAGCTACTAAAGCATTATGAGTATGCCCAGGAGCAAGACACAAAGATCTCTGATGCGGTGTACACGATTTTTCTAATAGAGAAGCGCCTTGATAAGAAGATGGAGACTTTACAACAAAAGTTTGATGATACTACCAAGAGTGATCAAACCTTTGAAGACCTTGGAACTCAGCAAGGAGA
Organism: Cardamine occulta; assembly: GCA_028015245.1. NCBI lineage: Eukaryota > Viridiplantae > Streptophyta > Magnoliopsida > Brassicales > Brassicaceae > Cardamine > Cardamine occulta. The sequence goes on from CM051366.1 coordinate 2,644,738, forward strand.
GACCCCCAGCTCGTATATTCTAACCAATCAAGAGCAAGAAGATTGGCCTTGCAATGCCACAGCCATCATAAGAGAAGTAGAGAGCTTAAAAAACTTAGACGAAGACCCTGAAGAAGAAGAAGTCGCAAAAACTATGAAGCTGATCACATGGAAGATGAAGAGCAAGCATCCGTCAATTTTTCTGAGATACAATCTGTGTCACGCTTTGATGACCCCCCAAGAGACAAGTTTCGAGTTTTGGTAAGAGCAATCCCACTTCACATCCCTTTTGAAGAAGCATGGGCAAAGTTTCCACTTAAGAGGTTCTTTATACAGAGTTACATCAATGAAGAACATATTGAAAATCACTTTAGAAGCTGGATACTCTCTGTTTTCCCTGATGCTCCATCTCATATCAAGGACTTTGGCATAGGAGATGCAGAAGCGAAGAGGACTTGGAAGAATTCAACAAAGATCTCAAAGCTTTACCACCATGTACTTCCTTTATGCATGCTTGGATTGATTACAACATTTGATACTTCTTCAAGGAGAGCAAGGAGCTGATGGAAGACATAAGAGACTTGTTTTTGGAAGCTCTTGAGCCAGAGGACTACATAAAGTCGACAGCCCCAGAAGATTCCTAATTACTTGTTCTATAAGAGGAGTCCCAAATTCAAGGATACATTGCATGATTCTGGTTCATGCATCAATATTATATCAATAAGATCGCCAGAGAAGATTGGTTTGAAGAATCTCCAACCTTCAGACATTCGCATAGGACTCACAAACTATTCATCTACAACTCCCAAGGGAATGGCCTCATACATCAATGTGAGAATTGGAAACAGTGATGTTCCAATGGACTTTCAAGTCATCAAGGTTGAGAAAAGAAGACCTTCACAACTCATCTTAGGAGGATCTTTCTTTGCAACAACTGGAGAATCATTGATTGGCCAAATTGGAGAAGGTCCTTTCCCAACATAGGCCGATACGTTGAGCAGGAAACGACCTAGGTCACGAGGGCCATGACCGAGGCCACCACAAGGGTCAACCCCGGTCACAGAGCCCGTGACCGAGGTCATCAAGAGATCCAACCCCACCCACGAGGGCCGTGGCCAAGGTTTTTGAGCAAATTTGAGAATTTTGTTGTTTGGAGCATCTTTGATCTTACGGAGCATTCCTGAGTTATTTACACGCATTCCCATTACCTTTACACTTCCCCAACATCAGAAACCAAATCCATGACTGAGAAGAACAACCATGACTGATTTCACCAAGCCATGATCGTGTGAAGCAAGTTTGTTTGAGAATTTTCAAATCCACTCGATCAAATTATCAATGATCGAATACTGATGTCACTGTATTTTACATGTTTTTAACCTTAATTTATCATCATTTTAGTATAGTTTCATCTTCTCGTTATACCACTTTGCATCATATTCATCATCTTAGAGTACTTAGGACTTTTTGCATAAGCATTACATACATTGTGTACTTTGGAGCTAGACTTGAATCGACTGGAAGAACTCTCACACTAACTACCAAGCTACCTTAGAGAAGCAGTCAAGACCACTCGACCATATGTACTCGAGCTGATGAGGTCAAGTTGATGATAATTCTTTTCAACCTCATGTACTCGACATACATCACTCGACCTACTAGCTCGAGTGGATTCCCTTCCCATCACCTGATTAGTTATTTTGTCTTTTTGCGTTTTATTAGGGCTTCCAGCCCATGTATAAATACTCTTGTCTCTTATTAACAAAAGGGACACCTCTCTTAGCCCTAATTTGTGCCTCTAAAAATGCTCTCTTTTTTTCTTCATTTTCCAGACATTGTAACTCATATCCCTTTTGATTTCTTGATAATTTGCATTTAGTTTCTTCAACAATCTTGTTAATCTCTGTTTTATCTTTATCATATGTTGATTTTAGAATTTTCTGGGTTTTTGCATTTTGTTATGATCATGAATTCTAAGTAGTTTAATTAGGGTTCTTAGGCATGGGTTATGTTAGTAATTGCTCTTGATTGATCTGGGTTTGAATTTCGATTTCCCTTATGGGTGAGTGATCTTATTGCTTGTTCTTCTCTGATCAATTGGAACTTGATATCAGGTAATTTCCACACGATAGTGTTGATGAAATTGCTAGATTCAACTTTTTCTAGAGACTTGTATACACTAGCCTGAGGATATAGATTAAATAGCGTGTGTATCCTATCCTAGAGAATCAGTTGTTAGGAATGCTTGTTGGGTTTAACAAATTGATGCTTATTGCTTTTTTATCTGTGTGGCTCTAGCAGAATTGGGTATGTCAGCAGGTAGATTCGAGGTCCTTTACCATGAGAGTGGACTGGATTGGTTTTGAATTTCTTATCAAGGGAATAGCCTAATTGGATGAGTTTGTTAGAATCAGTTGGTAAAACCAACAAGGGAGAGTGTTGATATGGATGAAATGTTGTTTGATCAAGGGTATAGTACAAGAGGAGTTGCATTCAAGGGAGCTGAAGGCACCACTCGACCATGCAACTCAATGGGAATCTCGACTAAGGTCCTCAGAAGATCAGAAAGCATAGGATCAACCTCAGCACTCGATCAATAACTCGAGCCGAATCAAATCTCACAAGCAAAAACAATCAGAAGTCTAGAAGAAGTTGTTATTGATCTCACCACTCAGGTTGAGATGTTGAAGATTCAAGTGAAGGAACTAAATGGCAATGTGAGTAGCTCCTCACCAAGAAAAGTCACCAAAATGATTATTGGACCAGGGCTGAGTAGAGCTTTCACCATTGCCACTAGAGCATCGTCTTTCCATCAACCACCAAGCACCAAAGAAGGGACCTCATAGCCTCTCTATCACCCCTACCTAAAAAGGTTATGAAAAGTCAAGCTTAGTGACTTAAAACAAGCTCACTTGAGAGGAAATCCCATGACTATCATTGTACATACTTTTCTTATTTTTGCTTCAGATTTGGTATTTTATGTTTTTCTTTAGTTGTGGATCTCATAAATTTGGGAAGGGAGCCTAGGGACAAGAACAAAATGGAAAGAAGAAATTGAAGTCCAAGAGGAGTTCACTCGACCATAGCACTCGGGCAGGGTAGTCCAGTAGAAATCAGAGCAGCTCGACCCATGCGCTCGAGCACACCACTGGAGCATATTGGTCGAGTCAAACATATTTTATCCAGAATCTCAGTTTTGATTCCTGACCACTCAATTTTCTTATCCAAAACCTGATGTGATCCTAGGAAGCACTAAGGAGCTGGAAGAGGAAATGGAAGCTTATGAAGATGAGGAAATCCAACAAGGAGCAAAGGATGCATTGGAACAGCTTGAACCGGAGCTACAAGGACATGAAGACTTATGCATTTCTCCGGGTCCTATCACTCTGTCTAAACAAGAGAAGCTCAAGACCACTTTGCAACATCTTCTCAACACTATCCAGGGCAGTTTAGTGTGTGCTAATTCCACTACACTAGTTGTGATCCAAGCCACCTAAACATTTATTAAGAGAGGTGATATGACTTACACTCTTTTTCCCTTCATTTGGTTTTGTCCCATTTGGGTTTTCCAAATAAGGTTTTTAATGAGGTAAGCCCTTTCACTCACTCATCAGCCTCTTGATAAAGTCTAAGCCCACTTCTATCTCTTATCACCAAATAAAGAAGCCCAAGAACAATAAGGAGTCAGCCGAAATTTGAAGACATGAAGAGTCATTTTTATGTTCAAACATTGTTTTAATGCTATGTTATTTTCGAGATTTTTCCCTTACTCATTTGCTTATTTAAACTCATGTAAGGCTTCATTTCTAAGTTATCAAACTCTTTTCATATTCTCAAATCTCTCGGAACCTGTTTGATCATTTCTTGTTCATAGTGTCGGGTCTTCATTCCTTCACACCGAGCAAGCCGATAGTCTTAGGGTCTGTCACAACTCCTAAGAAGTTTCACTTCGATCCACCCCTTGTTCATCACGTCTAGGGTCTTCACCCACGTACAGAACAAGTCTGAAAGTCCAAAGGTTCACCATCCCTTTTGGAAGTTTCGCAACAATCCCCAAGATCCATCGGATCTTACTCGCTGTTTCTACATCTTTCATCTCTTCCGCATCATTCATCTTATCACCGATCATCACAACCTCTTGGAGAGCATTCAGGGACATGATCCTCATCTAGGATCATATCAAGTGGTATCAGAGCTCGCTCCAACCCAGGTTGTGTCGATTCAAAACGTTTTACCCTTTCATATTCTGCAGATCTTTTGAATCGATTTGTCTGATTGATTGCTAGAATTTTCATAATTGTTTGGTGTCAGATAAAATCGTGAAATCAATTGAATCTGAACCTAGTTTGAGTCTAGTAATTGATAAAATTGTTTCTGGAATTGTTCAGCACGTTTTGATATTTTTTGGTGACTGTTCAACTGCTAGTGTCGAATCCGGAATCACTGTCTGTCACATGTTTTGCTTGAATTTTCATAAAATATTGGCGTGTGATAAAATTTCGAACTTTGTTGGATCTGTTTTGAAAAAGAGTCTAGTATTTTAGAAAATTGTTTTTAAAATTTTTAAACTTGTTTTGATAATTTATTCTGTTCGATCAAGTCAAACAGTCGTTTAGGATTCTAGAAACGTTTCTGAGTTTTCTTTGTTGTGTTTCTTTGGGCATCTTTACTTGTTTCTTTTTGTTTGGATTTGAACAGGTACCATGGTGGAAACCACTAATGATGAATAGGAATCCTCAAACTCCAATAAACCACTCCTTGATTCCCTTAGAGCCATAATGGACGAAAGTATGGCAACCATGAGAGCAGAGCTGAGAGTTGAGCTAGAAAGATCCATCAATGACCGAAAAAGGAAGGAAAAAGAGCTTGATCCCAAGCCACCAGACATTACAAAGCGTTCAACATGGAGCAGACCATATCAAACTTCCTACACTCTTAAACCATCTGTTCAGTTTAATTCTTATCATGATTATGTTTCTAAAATTCAACTCTATTTTTTTCAGGAAAAGAAAACTATCTAGAGTGGGAAAGAAACATGGACAACTGGTTTTGCTACAACAAGGTCTTGAAAAGAGAGAAGCTAGGTTTTGCATTTGAACAACTAACAGGAAGCGCTTATAAGTGGTGGCAGCAAGAAAGAGAAGACCGCAGATTCTACAAGAAACCAACTATCACTTCTTGGGAAAGTTTAAAGGAGCTGCTATGGGAAAAGTATGCACCAAGGAGCAGGAACAAAAGCCACACTACTACAGAACTTGGCAAAGCAACCAAGGACAACAAAAAGCCGTGGATAGAAACGTTTACAACTCAAATGGAGCAAGTGTTGAATGATCATTATAAAGGACTTCGTCAAAAGCATCAACAAAGGAAAGAACAAGAGGAATCGCAAAGAAAAGAAATTGTGCTGCAAGAAAATGCTGAGAACAATATGAAAGAGAATATGTAGATTCAACCATGCGAACCGAAGCAATGCCATACTATGGAGCATGAGAATGACAAAGCTGAAGGAAGCACAAACGAGAAGAATCCACAGTTGATGTCAACCACTTCACAAGCTTGTCGAGCTCACTATGTTTCAAATATCACCATCTTCAAAGCTGAAATGTTACCAAACATCTTGCGTGGTACTCAAGTAAGTTTAGATTGTGAGTTTATTCATTACGGGAATATTTCCACCTTCACTCATAGTTTCAAGCAACCTGTTTTGAATGTTGAAGTTTCTAGTATAATACACTTGATTTTATCCTTAAGTGCCAAGGAAGATACAGGAACCATAGATGTGTGCAAAGATATGCCATCAAACTCAGAGCTCAGGACGTGTTCTCTAGCCAATAAAAGAAGTACAGAAGTCAGCAACACCCTCTTGAAAGAACAAACTGAAAGCAAAACAGTGGAGCAATTCCCCTATTTCAAAAAGTCTTTGGAAGCTAAGTGTATTCTTTCTTCTACCCAATCTGATTTTGTGCTTGAAAAACTAACCAGTTTAGAACCGGTGTATCCGAGTAGTATTGTTTGTTTTTCACAGATCTTAGAAGAAGAATCACCAAAAACAATGCAAAGGAGTTTACCACTGATTAATGAATCGGAGCAGCCAATCACCCTTGTACCAAAACATGTCCTTATGCAAATTCCTTTTGACTACCCAAGAAAGCATGGTAAGGAAATTGATTTGGTTAGGACAGAACCTAATTTGTTTGTTATGGTTTCTGCTCAAGATGAAAAACGTTTTGGTTTGGAAAATGTGAAAGAGTTTTGTGTTTCAAAATCCGTTTTTGACAAAATAATTCCAACTTTTGAAACATTCACGCTTGAAAAGTTTTTTGAGCTAAATGGTTTTATGTTTGAAGAATTTTGTGAATTTGACTCTTCTTTGAAAGTTTCTTTGTGTAGTGATCCATTTGAGCTGTTTAGAACGAAAACTTAAAATGCGTTGTTTAAAACTTTTTCTGAATTGAAACATGTGATTAAAAACGAATTGTCTGATTCAAATTTGTTCAATGTGTTTTATAAACCAACTGTGAACAATCATGTTTTAGAATTTTCTACTTCAAGTATAATGCACTTGTTCTGTCCCATGAGTGTCGAAAAAGGAACAGGAGCCATGGAGAATCATAAGTACTTGAGAGAATTGACAATCAAAGAAAAGCCACCAGACTTGCATCAACCTCAATCCCTTCGTGGAGCTAGAGAAGAACTCACACATTTCATTCAAATCAAGGAGGATTCACCAGATATATGCCAGCAAAATACTTATCAATTTGGAATTTGGAGCTGGAAGTACCTGAGGAAAACAACTTCAATCACCCAAGGATGCTTCATTCCAAAACTCTATTTTGACAACAACTACATGATTATCTGTTCAATATTTTTCTTTGTGCCTAAACTGTTTCCTTTTGATGTAGGAGATTCTGCGTTCTTACAGCTCAAATTAACAAACCAGGATCATGGAAAAGTAGCCAAAGAATCTTCAATGTTCAAAGATAAACCCCCGGATCTAATACCATTCACTTTGATTATAATGATCACCGAACACATCGAGAATCTTATCCAGGTAAGTAACTCTTTGACTCAATTTTTCTCTTATGATTCAAGAGCTGTGATTATGAGTTCAATACACCCAGAAAATGTTGAGAAAAGGATAAGATTATTCATAGCATGTTTGGAACCGAACTCTTGTTTTAAGATACTAGTAAAAGAGGAACATGAAATGGATAATGCTTTAATCATAGCTGAAATTTGTTTATCTGTTTATTGTGTCCCCGTGCCTGCAATAATACACTTAATCTTTGCCAAAGGTGTTGACAAGTTTGCAGGTACAAAAGAGGAACCACCGGATATCTTTGTGAGGAAGAAACCTATTGCTTATTTCAGAATGATCTTTGAGGTTGGAAAACGAGTATGGATACCAATGATTGATGGTTCATTTCACCTAACAAGAAGAATCATCAACAATGCCCATCGACTTGATCTCTGAGGTAAGTTTCCCATGATGTTACTCTTTGATGGTTCTAACTTAGTGTTGTTTGTGGCAGGTCAAACAGATTTGAGGACAAATCCTTTTCAACTGGGGGAGGATGATGTGATCCTATGAAGCACTAAGGAGCTGGAAGAGGAAATGGAAGCTTATGAAGATGAGGAAATCCAACAAGGAGCAAAGGATGCATTGGAACAGCTTGAACCGGAGCTACAAGGACATGAAGACTTATGCATTTCTCCGGGTCCTATCACTCTGTCTAAACAAGAGAAGCGCAAGACCACTTTGCAACATCTTCTCAACACTATCCAGGACAGTTTAGTGTGTGCTAATCCCACTACACTAGTTGTGATCCAAGCCACCTAAACATTTATCAAGAGAGGTGATATGACTTACACTCTTTTTCCCTTCATTTGGTTTTGTCCCATTTGGGTTTTCCAAATAAGGTTTTTAATGAGGTAAGCCCTTTCACTCACTCATCAGCCTCTTGATAAAGCCTAAACCCACTTCTATCTCTTATCACCAAATAAAGAAGCCCAAGAACAATAAGGAGTCAGCCGAAATTTGAAGACATGAAGAGTCATTTTTATGTTCAAACTTTGTTTTAATGCTATGTTATTTTTGAGATTTTTCCTTTACTCATTTGCTGTTTTAAACTCATGTAAGGCTTCATTTCTAAGTTATCAAACTCTTTTCATATTCGCAAATCTCTCGGAACCTGTTTGATCATTTCTTGTTCATAGTGTCGGGTCTTCATTCCTTCACACCGAGCAAGCCGATAGTCTTAGGGTCTGTCACAACTCCTAAGAAGTTTCACTTCGATCCAACCCTTGTTTATCACGTCTAGGATCTTCACCCACGTACAGAACAAGTCTGAAAGTCCAAAGGTTCACCATCCCTTTTGGAAGTTTCGCAACAATCCCCAAGATCCATCGGATCTTAGTCGCTGTTTCTACATCTTTCATCTCTTCTACATCATTCATCTTATCACCGATCATCACAACCTCTTGGAGAGCATTCAGGGACATGATCCTCATCTAGGATCATATCAAAGTTTTTAGGTTTATGCTTGTTCTTGATGATTTCTGGGTTTAGATTTCGTGAATTTATGCTGCTAAGATTGATGATTGATGGATTAGGGTGATAGAACTTGAATTAGGAATCGATTTCTATGGTTAGAATTTTTTGGGTTTTGTGAATTTCATGTTCTTTAAATCGATATGAACCAAAGTTGAATGTAATTGGGTTTTCAAATTCACAAAACCTTCGAGCGTGTTCCAGGCATTTAAATGAAATTGCTGAATTGAATTTAAGGATTTAACAAGTTTATTGAAATTCTGGGAACTTTTACCATAATTAATCTGGTTTAAAATTAGTCACCCTGTTTAAAATTTGATTATTTGTTTTATATGAGAACACCATTGTTGTAGATTGCTAAAGATTTAATCGATAAATTGCTTGATAATGTCATACTTAAAATTGAAATTCTGTGAAGTGATTGACTCGACCAGTTATGCTCGAGCATACAGGTCGAGTGGATTCAAGATTTTCAGGAAAATAAGTACTCAAGCACATATGCTCGAGTGGTTGAGTCGAGTTGAATGTAATTTTCCAGAAATCCAATCTACGCGATCATGGTGCTCGAGTGACCACGTCGAGTTACCATAACTATGACTAATTCTTCAAATTTCAATTGGTTTCAGGAAGTCTCAAGAATGATGGATGAGCCAAGCCAGAGCTGCAGCAATGGCAAGAAGTTTCACAAGGGTGATAAAATCTAGCACATCACATGAGCTGAGGGATGAGGAGATAGAGAAACCAATGCCTCAACAGACTGAAAGGGAGTTGTCAAGGGCAAGGAAAGACATTGCTCAGGGGAAGAAACCTGTGAAGCTGAAAACTACAGTTGAGGAGAAGGATGAAGGTGAGGATGAGATGCCACCAGCTGCAAAGGAAGCCATGCTCATTGACCTATTTCATGGGTAATAGATACCCTCACATGGAAACAATGAGAGAGCTGGGCATTGCCAAAGAGTTCAAGTACTTGTTTGAGCAGGCCGGCTTAATATAGTTCATGGAGCATCAGTTTGAGCCTACAAAGAGGAGACGTGCCAGTTCTTGGCCAACATTGGGGATTGAGCTGTTTGAGGATGAATCCCAACCGGGATTTGATGGAAGCATAAGGTACATCTTTTTTAAGATCAGGGGACAGAGGCACATCCTTACTTTCAAGCAGTTGGGCTTATTGTATGGATTCACAGAGGGGACTGAAACTGATCAAGACTTTGAGAAGGAAGAGCTTCAGGCTCTGTGGAGAACCTTGGGAGGCAAGATGACCTGTTCATCCTCCAGGTCCAAGAGTGCTGAGATTTGAAACCCGGCAGTGAGGTATTTCCACAAATCAAAAGTTAGTACCCTCTTCCTAATGAAGATAACAGGCGAAGTCATCCAAGGGGAGCTTCAGATGCTGGATCTAGCCCTCAAGAATGTCCTCGTGTTCACTTCTGCAAGGCACGAAAGAACAATGTGCATGATGAAAAGAAACAAGTGCAACTCGGGTCTGACCATCACCCTAGTAAGCCAGCTGATGAATTACAAGGATTATTGCCTTAAGCTGCACAAAAATGGCATGAAGGGTGACATAGCTGTGGGAGGAGTTGTGACTCCGATCCTGTACGCTTGTGGAGTTAACTCGAAGGGTGATATGTGCAAACATGACTAGATTGACTTGGTATACCTTCAGAGATCCAAGATTACTAAAAAGGAGAGAGTCCATGGGAAGATCGTCTAGAAATTTAACCATCCAGACATGGGAGAAGCCAAGATACTGCTCCTATTCACTGATTGCCCCAAGCTCACTCAGGGTGCGAATGCTGAATTCATCCCTCATGTTTCGTACCTATACAACCCAGGAGAATCTCTGAGTGAAGACCAAAGATCAGAGGATGATGCTCTAGAAGAATCAGAGGGGTTTTACCTTGAAGAAGTGAGTATAACCTTAAAAGAAGCCAGGAAGAAAGTGGGTTTGCTCCAGAAATGGAACACACAGCAGGACAAGACAATCAAGAACCTGATGAGCGCAGTAAAGAAGTTGATTGGCACAGTCAAGGAGCTTCAGAAAAAGCTCAACACTTCCTCAAGGAAAAGATGAACAGTTGGATGGGTGCCCTAGGGAGGCGCAAGTCCTTCAGGATGAGCTCAAGGAGATTTGGGTTTTGATCATCCCCAAGAAGGTCATCAGTCGAGACTGGACAAAGGAAGAGATGTCCATAATATCTAGTGGCGCATCTGGAACGGAAAGTACCCTACTCGAGCATACCAATTGACCAGGTCCAGTCGAGCCCGCGAGCAGCTGAGCACACCACTCGACCTGAGCCGACGAGTCCCCAAGAGAGCATGAATGCATTTGCTGATGCTTTCTTCTCCACACATTGAGGTACCACACCTATCACTCCTTGTATATATCATTGCATTGTTTGTTTTTCCTTAGTTTTATTAGTTAAATCTCTTGACCCTTCCTTTGAATTTTTATTACACAAGGGACTGTGTAATTTAAGTTTGGGGGAGAGTCTGAGATGTATTTAACAATGTTTTCTATTTTTTTTTCAAATTTTATATCTTTGAGTCATCATATATTGCATTTAAAAAAACTATAAAAATTGAAAATTTTCGAAAATTATTTCACAAAAACAGAGTGTTCATGTAGTTTATTTGCATCTTTAGGATTGAGTCTAGTATCATTTGGTATAGGAATATTGCAATTGCATAGGACAGTTGAATTTGCATAGGAGATGATGATGACATTGACTTCATACATCTTCTAATTCATCATATAGTTTCAATCTCCTCGTTTCTAGTTGTTTAATGCTTTCATGTGAATTTGAAAATTAAGACAGCACTACTCTTGGAATCTTAGTTTAGCTCTCTTGTTTTGACTGAAGCTTGTTGTGATTTGCTAAACTGTCCCTATTAATTTGAACTTAATACTGACTTGTAATAATCATGTCTTTAAATTTGCATTTAAACACATAGCTACCAAAAAATACTTGGATTCTCTTTCTTCTTTTAACACCCTTGTTAATCCAAGTAACTGCTCCCATCTTTGGAGTAGTTCCCCTAAAACATCAAGCCTACCTTTCTTTCAAACCATATACTATTTCTGAGTGTAAGGCCTTATTTTGGATTGAACTTAAGAGAAAATGTTAGGTTTAAGCCAACAAGAATAGTTTCCCATGTAGATTCTGGTTCACATTTTTTGAACCAGACTAGGATTAAGGAGTTTGAGCTTAGGTGACGGTCTGTGTTTGAAAAGAAAAGAAAGAGTGGGAAAAAGAAAGAAAAGAAAAGACAGTGTTAAAGAATTCTTTGGAAGAGGATAGCTAAAATTTGTGTCTAGTAATGGATTTGGGAAATGAAAATATAAGAGAAGGCTCAGTGCATTGTAAAAACAAAAGAAAAAATATATGTAGAGGTCTACTCGACCAGACCACTCGACCAAGTAAGCCGATTAAGATCCTTAGCAGTTAAGAAACAAATTCCCAAATCCACTAGAAGTAATAAAAAGAATAGAAAATCCTCTCCTTAGAAGAAAATCAGAAAAGGAAAAGCTGAAAATTGATCAAGAGTTATGAAAAAAATGATTGCCTTGAGAGAAAAGAAAAGAAAAGTTTAGAACTAGGATCAGTTTTTGTGTCTACGTTTAGGAGGAGTCAGTTGTGTATCCATGGGCAGATGGGAGTCTATTCTTGTATGCATCAGTTGGCTTTTATCTTTAGCCTTCTCCTGTAGTTTAATCTATTCTAAAGAGAGATCCCAATTACCGTGCGCTTAAACCACAGAAGAAGAGGCTATTTTTGCCTCTTAAAATCTGTCCCTCAACCCAAATGAGTTCACTTGTGATGTATTGCATGATTCACTAGTTATACTTCATGAATGTCAAAGGGACTGTTTGCTTTGAATGCTTGTGTAAGTTAGGACTGAGAGTTAGATTTTGTTGTGATGAGAATGGCTACAGTTTTTAAGTAAGACTCACTTGCATTGCATTCTAGACCTGTTAACTAGCACTTTGAGTCTATATGCTTTATCAGTTCTCTTTGGTCCTGAGTCCCTACTTTCAAACCTCTTCTCCAGGTTTAGTCTTGTTTATTTGCT
>CM051366.1:2657441-2682441 GCA_028015245.1 Cardamine occulta
TCAGGGCAAACAAACACAAAGTTTGGGGGAGTTGATGTCACTGTATTTTACATGTTTTTTAACCTTTATTTATCATCATTTTTGTATAGTTTCATCCATTGTTTATACCACTTTGCATCATATTCATCATCTTAGAGTACTTAAGACTTTTTCCATAAGCATTGCATACATTGTGCATCTGGGAGCTGATATTAGGTACTTTGGAGTGGACACTTGGAAGATCATGACCTACTCGATGGAAGAACTTGACCATTGGACTCGAGATGAAGCTACTTTGGAGAAGGAGTCAAGACCACTCGACCATATGTACTCCAGCTGATGAGGTCGAGTTGATGATCATGCTTTTCAACCTCATGTACTCAACATACGCCACTCGACCTACTCGCTCGAGTGGATTCCCCATCCCATGACCTGATTAGTTATTTTGTCTTTTTTCATTTTATTAGGGCTTCCAGCCCATGTATAAATACCATTGTCTCTTATTAACAAAGGGGACACGTCTCTTAACCCTAATCTCTAGCTCTAAAATTTCTCTCTCTTGTTCTTTATTTTCCAGACTATGTAACTCATATCCCTTTTGGTTCATTTAGTTTCTTCTACAATCTTGTTCACCTTTGCTTTATCTTTATCATATGTCGATTTTAGCATTTTCTGGGTTTTTATATTTTGTTATGATCATGAACTCTGAGTAATTTAATTAGGGTTCTTAGGCATGGGTTATGTTAGTAATTGCTCTTGATTAATCTGGGTATTTAAGTATTTCTTGAATTTCGATTTCCTTTCTGGGTGAGTGATCTTATTGCTTGTTCTTCTCTGATCAATTGGAACTTGATATCAGGCAATTTCCACACGACAGTGTTGATGAAATTACGTAATTCAACTTTTTCCAGAGACTTGTATACACTAGCCTGAGGATCTAGATTTAAATAGGGTGTGTTTCCTATCCTAGGGAATCTGTGGTTAGAAATGCTTGTTGGCTTTAACTAATTGCTACTTATTGCTTGTTTATCTGTGTGGCTCTGGCAGAATTAGGTATGTCAGCAGGTAGTACTACAAGAAAACATAGTTTTCTCGACTACATTTGGCGACTATAAATTTAGTCGCCAAATGTTGCGACTAATTACCCACTAATATGCGACTGTTTTGCGACCAAAAATATTTAGTCATAAATCAATCGCTGTATTACGACCAACGGCAGTAGTCGGTAATATAGTCGTAAATTAGCAACTAATTTATGACTATTTTGCGGATAGGAAACACTAGTTGCAGAATAGTCGCTAATTTGGTGACTAATATGCGACTCCTTTAAAAAATCAAAATTTTTAAAAAATGGTAAGTCTCAGGGCTCGAACCTGCGAACAAAAAATATAACCCAAGACTATTACCAGTCGACAGCAACAACAATACTAAAAAATTGTACACTTTTAAATATATAAACCTAAAGAAGCGTAGTATGTATTCGATATGGGGAAAATTCAAGGGTTTCAGAACTTTCGATTAAGTTCTTCCTTCTTTCTTCTTCAACACCTATTCTTTTTCTCTTTGACGCCTCTTCTTTCTTCTTCGAATCCTCTTCTTTCTTCATAGACAACTTAATTACCCACTGTAGATCTATTAGAGCTCAATAGATCTAACCTTGGAGGTGGGGTTCATCTAGGATTTCAGAAGATAGGGAGAGAAGAGAAAGATGGCTGTGAATTTGAGAGGAGAGAGAGGCGGATTTGAGAGTTAGTATTTCACGGCATCAATGTCTGAGAACGCAGACAACAATATCATGGAGAACAAGATTTGTATAGCTCCCATCGTGTCTGAATTACAGAAGAAGAAAGTTCATCTCTTTTACTGCTTAGAGTGCGAAGAAGAAAATTCTGGAATCTCTTTGTACATTTGCTTGTTCTTTATCTGATTCTGCTGGGATTGGCTAATGGCTTTTCCTCCCAACGGTTCTTTATAGCTTTCCTCTGTACTCTATTTATTCTGTTGTTTTTGCGTTGTTCTGAATGCTTTTTTCAATTTTGTAATAGCAATCTCAGAGTGTATAATAGTGTTTCATCTTCTTCTTATCAAATTACACAAAAGAATCGGTCATGGGATTTGTCAGGTTCGTTAAAAGTTGAGAAATTTCAAATCAAAAGAGGAAGAAGAAGAGGATTGATATGTATATATTTTACATGTTTTACACATTCATATTGCATTGAAAAAAACAAATCACAAAAATTTGAAATTTTTTTATTCAAAACATTTAGTCTTATTTGCATGATAGGATTGAGTCTATAAGCATATAGGATTGCATTGCATATGCATAGGGGATAGACTACCATGTAAAGATCCATGCTTAGCTTGCAATGTGATTCCCTTGATAATGCCCTTGCATTGTTTAAATCGATCTTCAAAGTTTTGAATCTTTGCACTTTGATCTCTTCACTCGAAAGTTTGAACTCTTAATTGAAGCTTGCTTGATTGTTCTCAACTCTATCTAGTGGAACTTAACTTGGACTTAATTATCTCGCTTAGGGGCTCGAAATTCGTTTTCATGGTCATTTATCGATACATCCGGTTTTTCTTATCCTTTTTGTCACTCTTGCTAAATCGGATGGCCATCTTCACTTTAAAGATGGTTCCCCACCCTTTACCTAAGCCATTCTTTCTAGCTTTTGTTGATTTGCTTGAGTGAGGCCTTTTTCATTTTGATAATGTATACATGGGCAAAATCTTGAGAGTATCGGGAACGACAAGGCTTGACCTCCATTATGAGCTAGACTCTATAATCTTAAGAGCTAGCATCTAGGTTGGGAATAAAGAAAGAATAAGTAGTCTTGCTATTGATTTAGAATAGGTGTTGGGGAAAGAAAAGAAAAGGAAAAGCTCTAGGGATTGAACATGAAAATAAGTTATGGCTCTAGCAATAAAAAAAGGGTGTGCCTTGAAGCTTCCTCTAAAAGAAATATATGAAAAGAAGGAAATCTTGATAAGAAAAATAAGAGAATAAGAATAGAGAAGCCAATGGAAAATAACAAAAGCGAAAAGAAGAGTCATTGGTTTGAAAAGAACACAAAAACCCCTTAGAGAGCTTAGTAAGAGGAATGAAAATAGTTCGAGGTTGGTGGAGATTCAAAAAGGAAAGATTTGTGGGTTTAAAGCCTCTAGAGTTGAGGTTAGGAATGGGAGTGACTTTGATATTTAAAGCCTAGGATTGGGTAGAACAATGGAGGTTGAACTTGTATGCATAAATTGTTTCCTTTCTTAGATAGCTTTTGCCTAATGTCTAACATTCCTTGTTTATTTGAGAGAAACCCATTAAATGCAATAAACCATCTCATTCCTTTAGCCTTTCTTACCAAACCGATTGAGAGGGATTGACATTCCCTTAACGAGACTACATGCTAGTGCCATAAAATTTAATGTTAAAGAGTTGATGTTCATGATTGCTTGTGGATGTTTTGAGTTCGAACCCAAATTAGAATATTAGAGTTGCTATAAGTGTAAGGAGGATGATCGATTAGGGATTCGTTTTTTTGCATTGCTTGAAGTATTATCTTGGGAAATTATATTAATGGCTTAGTTGATCTTTCATGGTTATGAATCCTACTTTCGCACTTCTTTCTCGGTTTGTCTCTTCTTGTTTGCTTGCGGACAAGCAAAAGGCAAGTCTGGGGGAGTTGATATGTATATATTTTACATGTTTTACACATTCATTTTTATCACTTTTTGTTCCATTTCACATCACTTAGGAGTGTATATATGCATTTGAGTCTTGCATTCAAACGGTTTCACATCTTAGAGTCCTAGGTTGTTTATATTGCATATTGCATATGTTTTGAGTCTATTTTAGGTGAATGGAAGACTTGGAGACTTAAAGCTTGAATGAGGGATCATTTCGGAGCAAATAAGAGAGATGATGATCTAGAACCAATCCAAGGTGTCTCAAAGATCGACTCATATGAAGACCTTACATTGCGATTCAGCTTCAGCATGCTTCACAAAAGGTCTAGAAAATGGAGTTATCTTTCCAATGGAAGTGGTCTCGAGTGATTTGGGTCACTGGTTAAGGAGATACGGCCAATTTAGTCCCAGCGGTCAGGCGTAGCGGCTTGGTGTGCCCGCTGGAGAAGTGGCAAAAACTTCCTGGAAATCCAGCGGCCAACTGCAGCGGTTTTGGTGTGACCGATGGGCGCCAGCGGCCAACTGCAGTGGTTTTGTGTAACCGCTGGACGCCTCCGATTTTTTTTCCTTTTACTCCTTCCCTATAAATATTTGTCATAACTCAACTAAAACCCTAAGTTTTCTTCTCTTTAGAGTTGGTTTTGATATCCAAACTCTCTTTAGATGTTTTGGATTGATTTCTTTCATATTATACAACTCTAATGAAGATTTCTTTATCCATATCTTTGTAAATCCATATCTTTCTCTTTTTCTTTTCTCTTATCTTCATTTAGGTTGTTAGTCTTTTAGTTGGAACATGGGTTTGCTAGATTAAGATGAATTGATGGTTAGATGTTTATTATTTAGGTTGATTTTTTTTAGATCCTTCATTTAGGTTGATCATAATGCTAGACTAGCCAAGAGATTGGTAGTCTAGAGCTTAGGCATTTTCATGCCCACAAGGTGTTTGATAAAATGCTTGAACTAAACCTTTTATGATCTTTACATACCTAGCGAACGAGAGTTGATGATTAGGGTGTTTAGTGAACTTATTGGAGTTTTTTATTAATGTTCATTGATTATTTGATTGCTAACGAGAGTTATTGATAATTAAATGATTAGTGAAGTGGTTAGTGCCATGAAAGTGGATTAGTCATAATCGTGAATTCCATGTTCTAGGATGATGCTTAATGCAACCTATCACATCATTGTTTGATTGTTAATCCATCCTTATGATAGTATAACCCATGATCCAATGTTTTTCTTTTGATTATCTTTTATTTTCATCATTCTCTTTTTACAAAACCAATTCTTTGTTTGCTCTAGCTTAGTTTAGAATCTCGCATCCTTAGTGTTGCATCCTTAGTCTCCGTGGATTTGATACCCTTTATACTATAACGGTATAAGGGTTATTTGATAACCCGGTTTGCAAAAACCTTAAATATCAAGGATCACCATGTTCTGGAAGCTTGGAAAGCCAAGGGTTGTTCAAAAATAGGATCAGTGATGCGGATGGGATTATAATTGTGGATCATGGTTCTCATCGCTGGGAATCTAATCTAATGCTTAGTAAGAGTTCAGATTCAATTACTTGGATTTGTTCTCATTTTCTTTGTTAGATTGTTTGTATTGTTCTCATTCTTCATTATGTAACTGTGTGGTTGTTTCTGAGTTTCAGATGAGTTTGTTAAAATGTTTAAAGACAAAATTGGATTCCCAATTGTGGAACCTGCTCATATGGTATAATTCTTCTCTAAAGCTCTCACGTTTCTTCATAATTCTTTGGAAAAAAAAACAATGTTAGGTTTCTTTGATAGTGAGAATTTGTGGATAATTGAAGAGGATTGGCTTTGGTATTATAAATAGATTCCAACCTGTTCTCGTCTCATGCCATAATACTAGTGTTCCTTTAAAATATAAGTAAAACATGGGAATTTTAGATTAAACTGGGCAACCACAATATTTTACTTGATGAATTCAATTGTCTCAACCACAAGAGTTCCATACCTCCTATGAGTTTAGTTCAATCTTATATTTTTCAGTTACTTGATTGAATTTACGTGTCTCAACCATTACATGCTTTTCTTTTTTCTTAATTGTTTAATAAGCTATTTTGTGTTCTTGTTATGTCAGTTTTGCGGATGGATATTGATGTTCAGAGGTTCTTGCAGAACTTGATTCTAAACAATTGTAAAATCTTATAATACCAGATTTGTATGTTTTTGGAATCTGCAGGTTTAGAATATTTTGTGGAGTTAGAAGTCTTGAGATTGATCGGGAATTGGTTCCATGACACTGGATCTATTCAAGGTAAAAGAGTAACTAACATCTTAAGGAAAGAAACTGAATACAAGTTTGGAATACATTTGACATTTTGCTCCAAATTTCTTTGTAATTGCAATAAATTTGCTATTCACCTCTCTGGACTTATTCCTTATTGATACGTGAGAAACCAGCGTTCTATGTATATGGTTTTTAGTTGCATTGTCGAAATTTGCATGGTTTTGTTGGCTGTCTTCTGTAAAGCGCTGTTACTAAAGTATTTACTGTTTTTCTCTTACTTTTCTCAGTCCACTGAGAAGGCTTAACGAGGAACTCCTTATGGCGTTGGAAGCTTCAAGGAGACTCTTGTCAATGGCAAGCAACCGGAAGACTCTTCATCACTTTCTATTTTTTAACTCAATGTTAATTTTCCACTCTCATGAACTTGTCAGTTTTTTGTATTTTTTGGAGTTTGACTAATGAATATTTTGAATCAAATGTTATTTAAATTTATATGTTACAATCAAATTTGTCAATTTGAGAAACAAAACCAATTCTAATCTTATTTTGAAAAAACAAAACTTATTCTTATTTTGACAACAAATATAGTCACCAAACAGTAGTTTATTTAATCGCTAAACAGTCACATAGTAGTCGCCAAATAGTCGCAAAATCTGTATATGATCGTATTTTGATGTTTCTATTAGTCACCAAATAATCGTTAAAGTCATAGAATAGTCACAAATTAGTCACTACATTTTGCGACTAAGATACGACTACTACACGACGACTAACTGTTCATGTGATTTAGTCATATATTAGTCACCAATTGGCGACTATTTTAGCGACTATGCACTTTAGCGACTAGCGATTTCTGACTACATGGTTTAGTCGCAACCCACCATTTAACGACTAAATTGCGGCTATTAGTGTAGTCGGTAAAATGATATTTTCTTGTAGTGTAGATTCAAGGTCCTTTACCGTGAGAGGGGAATGGACTGGTTTTGAATTTATTGTCAAGGGACAAGCCTAATTGGTTGAGTTTGTTATATTCCCATGTTGATTAAGAGTAGTTATTGATCAATTATCCCATGTCTAAGATCCCTTCTTCGTCTTGATTGATTTAATTTCGTGTTATTGCTCTGCTTTACTTTTGTGAATTTGTTTAGTTCTACTTGATTGCATCCACTCGACCAAGTAGGTTGAGTACAATCTCTCACTCGGTTTTCATGTTTCACTCGATTGCATCTACTCGACCAAGTAGGTCGAGTACTTTCTCTTACTATGTTTCCTTGGTTTACTTGATCACCCTACTCAAGCTGACACCTCAAGTTGGGTTTCATTTGCTTTACTGCATTCACTTAGGTTGTTAGTTAAACTTCTATCTATTTGGCTTGACTTAATATTAATTGATTGCATCCTTTTTGAATACCACAATAATCCTGATTCGATTGACACTTTACTTCCCCAACTATACTACTTTGATTGCATTCAAGGTGGTTTTGCATGTTGGTATGAAAACATTCCTGTTTCAAATACGCAGTGGTATATGGAGTATTTTAGGAGTAATAATCGAAGAGATTTCAAAAAATAAGGTCTAGATTGGAAGGTTTTCAGCTTTTGAGCATCGCGCCCGATCCGCGACTATGGAATTCACAAAGGGGTGTGAAAAATAAAATCTACTCGATCAAAAGGGCCATAATCCGATATTCACTAGGAACTTGGATATGTTGAAGGTTTTGATCGAGGAAATTTCGGAAAAGGAAGCTAAAGTTCGAAGATTGTCAACTATCAACATCATGGATGCAACCGAAGCCGTTCCACGACTATGAAATCTACAAAGACTTGCCACTAATCAAATTGGCCCGATCAAGTGATCTATGATCAAGGATTTAGTGATAAATTTGATAATTTGGGAGTTATGATCGAGGAAATTTTAGAACAGGAAGTATGGATTACAAGATTTTTAGCTTTGAAGATCGCACCGTTCTGCGACCATACCGTTCCATCCCGACCATACCGCATCCCGGCCATTGTTCGGCACCATATCCTGTGATCCCCGATCACTCAACCAATCCGCACCGTGTGCCCCGATCACTCCACCGATCTGTACCTCGTCTCGTACCACGATCACACCACCACCGAACCACAATTTCAATGGAACGATTAGTCACCATGGAAAAATCTCAACCATGGCTGAGACGATATCAACGAGTCACCACCACCACCATCTCACCATCAACCACCACCACTATTCTATCTTTAACTTTGCTTTTATTTTATTTTACTTTATGAAAATTATTGATGGTTTTTAGGTTTTTCTCTCAAAAAGGATGAAATTAGAGATTTATCAAGAATAATTCAATGAACTAAACCGAGTTCATTCGATATCAAGCAACAAAAAGAAAGAAATATTTGTTAGTCACCAACATTCCAATCCGAGGTGACATTGTTTTTAAACTCAACTCTTTCTTTATGATTTTTCATCCTCGTCTCTTTTTTATTTCCCACCGAGGACGGTGTGATTTAAGTCTAGGGGGAAGGATGTTCCATCTTTTATTGATGATACTTTTTATTTTGTCGACTTGAGACCTTTTGCCACTTCTTACATCAATAATTTTATGTTTTTATAGAGTCAAAATTTTTTTATTGAGTCAAAATTATCAGGGGATTATGACCTTGTTCTATTGGATTATCTGAATTGGCTAACACTCTTATGACTCTAAGCTAGACCACAGAGATGAAGTTCAAAAAGGCTATGGATTGAATCAACATTCCCCAAAGTTTTTGTTCATCGTGAAAAAGGTTAAACTAAAGTTATCTCTAAATTCTATCGAAACCTAACCTGACTTTTAAAATTTCTAACTCAGGGGTTTTGTATGCATTGGTCAAGACATATTCGAGCCCTATAAGACACCACAATTCTTAACCAGTATGCTTTACCTCTTTTTCACTTTCGTAACACAAATCCGAACCAAGTAAGCAAAAAGAAAATGGGCATTATCGATATGACCGAGGTATTCTGTGCGTAAACTCGTGCATCTTTCGGGGCCTCACGGAGACATGTCAGAAAAGAGAAACTACAAAGTTGATGTAACCAAGGGATTTTGCGCGTAAACCCGTGCATCTTTCGGAGCCTCGCGGATACTCATCCCAAAGAATAAAAAAAAAAGCGACATTGTCCAAGTGAACCAAGGGATTTTGTGTGTAGACTCGTGCATCTTTTGTGACCTCATAAGGACCTGTCAAAGGATAAAGCAACTGGTAAAACAAATAAAATGATACCCTAGAATAGTAGGGAAAAACCGGTTCGCTTGGAAGTGAGAAGAGGGAGACGAAAGTATACGAAGAACATCTTAGTTAAAAAAAAGTTGACACCCTTTGGATCGATTTCCCCTTGGTAAAACCACCGTACTTTTTTTTCAATTAATCTATGTAAATAGATGACAACGGGGAAGCCGAAACTTCCTTTGGACTGCTTACTTAGAGTACGTAAAGTAAGTTCTAACGCCACAGCGAGGAAGAGTGCGAAGAGGATATCCCCAAAGCCAAGTGAGTTACCGTGATTTTCAAAACCTCTTTTCCATGCTGTAGTTTCTTGTTTATTTGAGGACAAGCAAAAGTCTAAGTCTGGAGGAGTGAATAACATCGTATTTTTACCCTTTTTACTATCATTTCTATATGGTTTTATAGAGAGTATGGTATGATTTCAAGGCTAAATAAGCTATTATCGAGTATTTCGAGTGTCAAACAGGGTTTACAAGTTTTAAGGGAAAATGGACTAAAAGAGGAGAAAAACCCGTTTTAAGGTAGTTTAAGACCACCAGAAGTTTGGCAATATTTGAAGACCATCCCATGAACCAAATACGGATTTCTTTATGTTTGGAAGATGCAACCCGAAGCGTGAAGACATGTCAACCTCGATCACACTGCTTGTGACCAAGGCCAAGCCTCATGATGACTCCGGCCATAGGTCCTGTGACCGAGGCCATATTTCTTCACCACCTCGGTAACAAGGCCCGTGAGCGAGGCCGGACATTTCTCTCTACACTTATCAAAATGACGAATTTAGCCCTAAAAGCCATTAAACCGACTTCTTCGAACTCAAGGCCTATATATGCTTAACTCTAAGCATTAGGTTTCATGTGCCTCACCACCAAATCGTGTGACTCAATAGTGCTTCTTTACCATGACAACATAGCCTTCACCACCTCTGGAAACTCATCTTAAGAACCCTAGAGACGACCTAAAGGAGCCGCACCAGTCATCGTGTTCGTGACCACCTTTGATGTTCCACAATCTCTTTTTTTTTCAAATCTATTAATACTTTGTAATCTCTAAACCTTAATCTCTTATCTATGAAATTCATGAATTACTTTCACCTTGGTTTGACGATTTCTTTAAGCATGCTTGAGAAATTTGCTTGTTGGGTTTAGAGGGTTGTCGAAGGGGGGATTTGATCATGTAATTTTAGTGGTGAATTATTATTTACGCATCATCATCTATACAGTTCTTTCGGTCTGTTCTCTTTCTTAATGCATGTAGTTAGCGTCATGAACTCGCTACTGATTCTAGGCATTTAGGTTTCACTATAGACTTGCTTAATATATTTTAACCTAGATCGGATGAATATTGCGTCATAACAAGCACATATCACTCAGTTATGGAGTTTTATTGATTATGATGGAACATAATTTTAATGCTCAGATATATATATGTTGTTGCCTGCGTGAGTTGGGTACCAAGAAATATTGGTCATGCGTGGTAAGGTACGCTTTTCTAGAACCAAATTGAAAAGTAGTTTATCATTTACTATGACATGATAAGTAGAATTTGGTCCTAGAAAAGCGTACTTTAGCCCACTTGGTAGTGGTTTGAGGTCTACCTTAACTGTCTTGAGTTCTGACCAGTTATCCGATTCTGGCGTGCTTGACTCGATTTGATGGTCGAGTCTAATGGTCAAGCTTTATCATTCTAGAATTCTTGAGGGTTGACTCGAGCTTTAGCATTCTAGATGGCTGACCGAGCCAAGGTAGAATTATCCTCAAAAAATGCGATAGCCTTTGTTTTTGCTCTAACCAAGTCCTCAAAGATCTCCAACCCCTGTACTCCCTTATCTGAATCCATTATAATATCATACCCTGAAGTCTCACTGTGTAGGTATCCATCTTCACCACTCTTGGTCAAAACAGTCTTGAGGTGATCTTCCTCAAAAAGCTCTTCTAGCAATTCCCGCTAGATGATCCATTTCCTCAATCCGGAAGAGTTGTTCACCTATGGTAGGTTTTTTCATGGCCTTGTTGATGTCAAATTTCATTATCACATATTTTCCTATCTTAAGGTCAATTTTCCCATTCCAAACATCAATCATCGCTCCAGCAGTTGCCAAGAAAGATTTGCCTAAAATCAAAGGGTCTTTAGGCTCTTCATCCATCTCGCAAACCACGAACTCTGTCGGTACCTCAAGACGCCCAATTCTGATGGGCAAGTCTTCTAGTAGGCCATAAGGCAACCTAATAGATCTATCCTCTAGGACAAAAGAGATATTTTTGGGTTTGTACTTGTTGAATCCCAATCTCCTGGATACTGAGAGGGGCGTAAGGCTTACCGAAGCTCCTAAATCGCAGAGACAGTTTCAGAAGATCAATGGACCCAAGCAACAAGGTAAGGTGTAAGAACCTGGATCTCCTAGCTTCTCTTGGACAATGATTTTCTTTTGAATGATGGCACTGTATTCATGGGTCAGCTCTACCATTCCCTCGAATTCTTTGATGTTTTCCATCACTAGATCTAGGAATTTTTGAGCAGGGGGTAAAAGCATGAAGGCATCTAGCAATGACATATGAAGCTCAATTTCCTTCAAATGCTTCTCAAACAGAGCCTTGTATTTTGAAACAAACTGCTTCTTAAACCATCATGGAAATGGTAATAGAGGTACATATGGGGGTGGATCATAACGTTTCTCCTTCTTGAACCTCAAGAGCTATATATACTTAACTCTAGGCATTAGGGTTTCGTGTGCCTCACCACCAAATCATGTGACTCAATAGTGCTTCTTCACCACGACAACAGAGCCTTCACTGCCTCTGGAAACTCATCTCAAGAACCTTAGAGGCGATTTAAAGGAGCCGCACCAGCCCTCCTATTCGTGAACACCTTCGATGTTCCACCATCTCTTGTTTCTTCAAATCTCTTAATACTTTGTATTTTTCTAAACCTTTTTCTCTTATCTATGCAATTCATAAATTACTTTCACCTTGCTTTGATGATTCCTTTAAGCATGCTTGAGTAATTTGCTTGTTGGGTTTAAAAGGTTGTCAAAGGGGGGATTTGATCATGTATTGTTTATGCATCATCGTCTATACTTTTATTTTGGTCTGATCTCTATTTTAATGTATGTAGTTAGCGTCATCAACTAGCTACTGATTCTAGGCATTTAGGTTTTCCTATGCGCTTGCTTAATATGTTTGAACCTAGATCGGATGAATATTGCATCATAACAAGCACATACCACTTAGTTATGGAGTTTTATTGATTATGATTGAACTTAATTATAATGCTTTAATATATATGTTGTTCCCTGTGTGAGTTGGGTACCAAGATATATGAATATTACATCATAACAAGTACAATTGGTGCTAACTGAATTGAAAATATATATTGAGTACCAAGATATATAGGGTGCATGTGTGGGTGCATAGTAAATGATAAACTACTTTTCAATTTGGTCATAGAAAAACGTACCTTAGTAGCCCACTTGGTAATGGTTTGAGGTCTACCTTAGGTGTCTTGAGTTCTGACAACTCATCTGATTCTGGGTGCTTGACTTGATTTGATGGTCGAGTCTAGTGGTCGAACTTGAGCATTATGGAATTCTCGAGGGTTTACTCGAGTTGCATGTCGAGATGGCTAACCGAGCCTAGGTAGAATTATCCTCAAATAGTGCAATAGCCTTTGTTTTTGCTCCAACCAATTCCTCAAAGATCTCTAATCCCTCTACTCCCTTATTTGAATCCATTATAATATGATACCCTGAAGTCTCACAATGTAGATATCCATCTTCACCGCTCTTGGTCAAAATAGTCTTGAGGTGATCTTCCTCAACAAGCTCTTCTAGCAATTCCCCTCCTAGCTAATCCATTTCTTGAATCCGGAAGAGCTGTCCACCTATGGTAGGTTTCTTCATGGCCTTGTTGATGTTAAATTATATTATCCAATATTTTCCCATCTTAAGGTCGATTTTACCATTTCAAACATCAATCATCGCTTCAGCAGTTGCCAAGAAAGGTCTTCCCAAAATTAGAGGGTCTCTTGGCTCTTCATCCATCTCTAAAACCACAAACTATGTGGGTACCTCAACAAGCCCAATTCTGATGGACAAGTCTTCTAGTAGGCCATACGGCAACTTAATAGATCTATCCGCTCGGACCAAGAGATCTCAATCTCTTTGCTACTGAGAAGGATATAAGGCTTACCAAAGCTCCTAAATCGTAGAGACAGTTACAGAAGATCAACAGACCCAAGGAACAAGTTAAGGTGAAAGAACCTAGATCTCCTAGCTTTTCTTGGACGATGATTTTATTTTGAATGATGGCACTGCATTCATGGGTCATATCTACCATTCCCTGGAATTTGTTTTTATCTTTTCCATCACTAGATCCTGGAATTTTTGAGCAGGGGGTATGAGCATGAAGGCATCTACCAATGGCATATGAAGCTCAACTTCCTTCAAATGCTTCTCAAAAAGGGCCTTGTATTTTGCCACCAACTGCTTCTTAAACCTTCATGGAAATGTTAATGGAGGTACATATGGGGGTGGATAATAATGTTTCTCCTTCTTCTTGGAATCTTCTGGGTTTATCAAAAGGAGTGGGCTTGACTCAATCATTTTGTCGAGCTATCTCCTCGAGTCTGACTTCATGTGTTAGTTCTTCAGCTTGAATTCCATCTTGACAAAATCATCCTCCCCATCCTGAATGTTATTGTCCTCAGTGAGTGTTGGATGTCTCTCTCTGGTTGGTAATTGGTTACCACTGCGCTACGTAATAGCATGGGCAAATTCTTTTGGGTTTTAGAGGAACTTCCCTGGAAGTTGTCATGTATGCAATGTGGAAGAGGTGTCTCAATATTGTTGTTTAGATCTGTGAAAGTGCAGTCCATCTAGTTATGCAGCTCGGGAAAATTCTTTGATGCTTCCATTACACCATTTTCCTGACCTTGTATAATTTGCTGAAGCATGTTCTTTATGTCAAGATCTGGGGCATTGGTTTTTTGGGGTTGCTGAGGTGCGAAACCAGTTGGTGAGTGTAGGACTGGGCCTTGCGGATAACCTCCATGGAATTGTTGTTGACGAATAAAGCCTTGATTCTGATGGTAAGGGATAAAAGGCTGGTTTTGAGGGTGTTGCTGATGTGGATGATAGAACTGATCTTGTGGATATGCCACATTGCTACTTCTATAAGACAAGTTGGGGTTGTTTATGTATAATCTCCCCATCTTGTACTTGAACTGTTCTTCCCCAGAAGCAAAGTAAACCTGCTTTTGTTGTGCCATTAAGAGTTTATCCATTTTCGCATTTGATATGATTATGGCCAGCCAGGACGAGGAACCTATGCAACATGGAGACGCCAAAGAGGAGCAAAGGCAGCAGCTTGAACCGGAGCTACAAGGAGCTGAAGATTTATGCATTTCTCTGGGTCCTATCACTCGGTCTAAGCAAGAGAAGCTCAAGACCACTTTGCAACATCTCCTCAACACCATCTCGGGCAGTTTGGTGTGTGCTAATCCAGCCACATTGGTTGTGATCCAAGCCACCTAAACATTTATCAAGAGAGGTGGTATGACATACACTCTTTTTCCCTTCATTTGGTTTTGTCCCAATGGGTTTTCCAAATAAGGTTTTTAATGAGGTAAGTCATATCACTCACTCATCAGTCTCTTGATAAAGCTTAAGCCCACTTCTATCTCTTATCACAAAATAAAGGAAGCCCAAGTCCAAGAAGAGTTTCAGCCGAAAAATCTCAAGACATGAAGAGTCATTTTTATGTTCAAACTTTGTTTTAATGTTATGTTAATTTCGAGATTTTTCCTTTACTCTCTTGCTGATTTAAACTCATGTAAGGCTTCATTTCTAAGTTATCAAACATCTTTTCAACTTCTTAAACTCTCTGAAACTTGTTTGTTCATCCTTGCTTAAAGTGTTCGGATCTTCATCCTTCACACCAAGTAAGCCGAAAGTCTTAGGATCTTTCACACTCCTAAGAAGTTTCATCTCGATCCACCCCTTGTTCACCTCGTCTAGGGTCTTCACCCACGTCCAGAGCAAGCCAGAAAGTCTGAAGGTACTCCATCCCCTTTGGAAGTTTCGCATCAACTCCCCAAACTCATCGGAACCATTCCTAGTTCTTCACCTTTCATCTCTTCCGCATCACTCACCTTGTCACCATTCATCATAACCTCTTGGAGAAGCATTCAGGGACTTGATCCTCACCTAGGATCATATCAGCATTCAAAGCATGTATCTCTTTCCTATGCTTCTCCTCAGGATCAGTGTTTCCTCGCACACTCCTATCATATTCCTCAGTATAATTTCCATCAGATTGTGCAAGATTCTCAACTAGTGCCCAGCCTTCATCTACATCCTTAGTGACGAAATTCCCGTTGCTTGATGTATGAAGGAGTATTCTAATCTTTGGTAGTGTGCCTCTGCAGAGTGTACTAAGTAGAGATACAGTGCTGAAACCATGATGTAGACATTTGGTGGTATAGAGCTTAAATCGTTCCCAAGCTTCATAAAAGGAATCTCCATTCTTCTGGATGAATCTGGATATCTCATTCCTAATCTTTGCTAAGTGATCAGCTACTCTATTTTCATGCTCTTCTTGTCTACAATCACCATGTCAAACTCATAGAGTAGAAAGATCCATCTCAGCAACCTAGGTATAATGTCATTCCTCACATAGATGTGCCTCAATGCTGCATAATCTGTGTAGACAACAACCTTAGAACCAACCAGATAACCTCAGAACTTCTCAAAAGCAAACAGAACTATTAACAATTTCTTTTCTGTGGTAGTGTATCTCCCTTGGGCTTCATCTAGTGTCATGCTTGAATAATAAATGACTTGCAGCTTCTTGTCAATCTTTTGCCCCAGCACAGCTCCAACCGCGTAATCAGAGGCATCACACATGATCTCGAATGGGTAATCCCAATTAGGTGCCTAGACTATTAGTGCAGAGACTAAGGCCTCCTTGATGAGATGGAAAGTCTTAATGCATTCAAAATCAAAAGCGAACTCTGTTTCCTTGCAAAGAAGCCTTGATGCATTCAAAATCAAAGGCCAACTCCGTGAGAGGCTTTGCTAACTTTGAGAAATACTTGATGAATCTTCTGTAGAACCCAGCATGCCCGAGAAAGCTCCTGATGTCTTTGTATTTTACATGTTTTTATCATTCATTTATCATCACGTTAGTATAGTTTCACCCCTTGTTTATACCATTATCTGTCCTTTTCATCATCTTAGCTCACGTAGGAGTTTTTGCATGAGCATTGAATACATTCTGCATATTGGAGTTGTTATCAGGTGCAAAAGGAGTATTGGAGACCATTCTGGACAAGGAGTGCAACTGACTCAACCACCAACCTGATCTGAAGATACTTAGGACTTTTTCCACACCCACTCGAGCTGATCATGTCGAGCTAGAGACATCGAGCTCACCATTAAATATTCTACCTTTGGAGAACCAGCCCACTCGTCATGAAGACATCGAGCTGGAGACGTCGAACTGATCATTAAAGAATCCACCTTTTTTGGGAGATCACCTTTGGAGCGTAGCTAACTCGACATGGCCACTTGACCTCACCACATCGAGCTTGCCTTCCGGATTACCTGGATTCAGAACTTTGTATGTTTGTGCTTTAGGGCTTTTGGCCTTCTGTATAAATACACTTGTCATGTCATTAGACAAGGAATCCGCTTTTTAACCTAATGTTTCATCGCTTAAACTCTTATTCATCTTTTCAGGATTTTGTAATCTAAATTAATCTTAGTCTATTACGAATTTACATTTCATTTCTTCTAAAAACTTGTTCATCTCTATTCAATTTAGTTAATATATCGATTTTAGAGATTTTTGGGTTTAGATATTTTTCTATGATTTTAGGATCTGAGTAGTGAATTAGACTTCTTAGGGATGGGTTAGATTAGTGAATGTTCTTGATCGATTTAGGTGTTTAAGCTTAGTATTGTTTGAAATCCCTAATGGGTGAGTGATCTTAATGTTGATTGCTTTCTGATAAATTTGAATTAGATCCCAGGTATTTCCACACCAAAAGTGTTTGATGAAATGTCTGAATCAACTTTTTCCAGAGATTTGCACAT
Source organism: Cardamine occulta (assembly GCA_028015245.1). Taxonomy (NCBI): domain Eukaryota; kingdom Viridiplantae; phylum Streptophyta; class Magnoliopsida; order Brassicales; family Brassicaceae; genus Cardamine; species Cardamine occulta. Next base: position 2,674,726 of record CM051366.1, read on the forward strand.
TTTAGCCTAAGAGATTAAATGTTTAGAGTGCTTATTGGCTTTATTGGATTGTCACTTCATGCTTGTCTTGCTAGGTGTCGCCAGCAAAATTGGGTCTGTCAGTAGCTTGATTCGAGGATCTCTACCACAAGAGTGGATTGATCTGGTCTTGAATTCATTGTCAAGGGATTTGCCCATTGGTGGAGTTTGTTAGACACATGAGGATGATTAAGAACAGTCATTAATCAATTACTCCATCCCTAGGACCCTTCTTTATCTTGATTGCATTATCTTTATATTTGCTCTGTTTTTATTTTATTTTGTCTAGCTCGATTGCATCACTCGACTTGTTTGCTCACGCCTAATCTTTATTTTATTTTCTGCTTTAGCACAATCACTTGACTCGATCACTCTGATCGAGTGCGATCTTTATTTTATTTTTCTTACTTAGCTCGATCACCTAACTCGACTTGATATTTCAAGCTAGGTCATTAGTTTACTTTCTTGCATTTGCTTTTCTGTTTGATCACATCATGATTGCATAACATATACACCTGATTTGATTGACACTCATCTTCACTACATGGATTGAACTTGTTATTTTCCTGAGAAAATACCTATTTCAATTTGGCGCCATTGTTATTTGGGTATTTTTGTGTTACATTTAGGATTTCAATATTCTTAAGATCATGTTATGTTACTATTATCTTTGGTTTCGGACTTTGGTTTTCTCTTTTTGTCTGAGGTACCCCTACACTCGACTAGACTCATCGCGTTAACCACCGAGTCAACCAGAGCAGAAACCAAAACCAGCAAGAATGCCAAGAGTCATTGGAGCATGGGATGCTCCAAACACTCACACACATAGGCAAAGTATTGTCCCTTCAGCTGTGCAGAATAACTTTGAGATCAAGAGCAGCGTGATTTCAATGGTACAGAGCAACAAATTTCATGGGTTGCCTATGGAGGATCCACTCGATCATCTGGACGAGTTCGATAGGCTCTGTGCCCTAACAAATATCAATTGAGTGAGAGAAGATTGGTTCAAGCTGTGACTATTTCCTTTTTCTCTTGGAGACAAAGCTCATCAATGGGAGAAGAATCTAACACAGGGCTCCATTACTTCATGAGATGATTGTAAGAAAATCTTTATGGCCAAATTCTTCTCTAATACAAGGATGACAATAGAGGATTACATTCCTATCAATGATTCCATGCCTGGAGAACAGCTCATGATTGTGGGAGTTTGGGATTAATGCGGTAGCTCGAGCTGCTCACTCGAGGAGGTTATCGCGCTTAGAGAGGAACAAATTCCTTGGTATGTAGACTTGGTAAACTTCAAAGCAACTGGTAAAATTTTTGAAGGGTTAGATGCTTACAGGAAGAAGAAATTCTTCAAGAATGCTAACCACTACTTTTGGGATGAGCCATACCTCTACAAGAGAGGTCTGGACAGACTGTTTAGATGATGCATATCAAAAGAGGATGTGAGAGGAGTTCTGGAGCATTGCCATGGCTCTGCATATGGAGGACATTTGTAACCTTCAAGACTGTTCAGAAGATGCTGCAAGGTGGATTCTGGTGGCCTACCATGTTTAAGGACACATAAGACTTCATTTTCAAGTGTGATGCATGCCAAAGGATGGGAAACATCACAGGAGGAATGAGATGTATCAGAACCTTATCCTGGAAGTTGAAGTGTTTGATGTATGGGGAATCGATTTCATGGGACCCTTCAATCCACCATCTCATGGCAACAGTTACATTCTGGTAGTAGTTAATTATGTCTCCAAATGGGTTGAAGCCATTGCTTCCCCAACAAAAGACGCTGATAACATCATATTTTTACCCATTTTTACTATCATTTTCATATGGTTATATGAAGAATTTGGTATTATTTCAAGGCTAAATAGGCTACTATCGAGTAATTCTAATGTCAAAGAGGTTTTACAGGTTTTATGGTAAAATGGACTAAAAAGGAACAAAACCCATTTTAAGGTAGTTTTGGAGCATCAGAAGTTTGACATTAGTTGAAGACCTTCCCATGAACCAAATCAAGAGATATTTGTATCCATGGAAAGCTGGAAGAGTCAAGACTCACCTTGGACAAGAATTAAAGTAAGCCATTCAGCGTTTGGAAGATATAACCCAAAGAGTGAATACTTGTCAACCTCGGACACAAGAAGTGTGACCGAGGTCATGCCTCTTGCTGAGTTCGGCCATAAGGCCTGTGACCGGGGCCAAGCATCTTACCAACCTCAGTCACAAGGCCCGTGACCAAAGTAAGCCTCTGCCTCTACACTTAACAAAACAATGAGTTTTGCCCTAAAAGCCCTAAAACTGAGTTCTTGCACCTCAAGACCTACATATAATTAACCTAAAGCATTAGGGTTTCGTGTCACTTTGATTGTCAAGGTGCTCTAGGCCTGCCTTCAGTGCTTCTTCACAAGATCTCCAAGAATCCTAGAGATGACCTGAGGAGCCACATCAAGCTCTTCTCGTTCGTGGAGCCTTTGAAGTTCACCGACTCTTCTCCTTTCCTTTATAGTCTCTGGACCTTTATCTTTTATTTATGCAATCCATGAATTACCTTAACCTTGCTTTGATGAATCCTTTAAGCATGCTTGAGTAATTTACTTGTTGGGTTTAAAAGGTTAATCAAAGGGGGGAGATGATCTATCTTGTTTAAGTGGCGAGTTTATTGTTTATGCATCATCGTCTATACTTTTCTTTCATTTTGATCTTTCTCTTAATGTACGTAGCTAGCATCATGAACTAGCAACTGCTCTTAGGCATTTAAGTTATGTTATCCGCTAGCTTAATATGTTTGAACCTATGTTGGATAAGTATCACATCATAACAAGCACATACCACTTAGTTATAGAGTTTAATGGATTATAATTAAACTTAATTTTAATGCTTTGCTATATATGTTGTTGCCTGCGTATGTTAAGTAACAGGATATATTGATCTTTGCTGGTTTTCTTTATGAATTATTAGTTAATCGATATTTCGTGTTTCATAGTTCGAGACTTAGGAGTAGACATGCATTTACATGAATTTATCTTGAATGAATCGATCATCAAACCCCTGAGATCCATTGAATACCCAACACTTTTCTCTTATTGATTTACATCTCATTTATTTGCTATTTCATTTACTTATTGCGTGACACAACAACAAAAACCTTTTTTTTATTTCGACGCTCTCCCAGAGGAGTTTCACAACCTTACACTTGTGCAGTTTATGGCGCACCACAACAGCATGGACGGAGACACCTCTGGACCATTCTTCTAAAGCTTTGGAGCTCACCAAGGCCACTCTCGGCCATCTTGTGATTCACTATTGATGAAGCACTCTGGATGTCCATCACACTCTTGATCCTCTGGAGATCGACCAATGAGACAAGCTCATTCACATCGCAATGGAGCCACTCATTCACCTAGTCCGTACCACTCGGACAGATTATGTTTTGCTATGGACCAAGACTTTGATTCACATGAAATTATGAGCATCGAGGTCAATGAAAACTATTTGTTTGACACTCTTGAACCATTCACTTCAGGGACCTCACACACTAATGACGAGCTCATGGAGCTTATGCAACAACTTGCCTCGGAGCAGCAAAGGTGCATGGAAGGACTCGGTCCTATGTTCTCAAAGATGGAGACTATTCTCGATTCAAAAATCTCTGACATCGCTTGCCACATCGAGTGTGCTGATGAGCTTAACAATCAGTTGCTGAACCAGAAGGAGTATATTCAAAACCATGACGCCATGATCATGAATATAGTAACCATTGATGCTTGGAAGGTAGTTTTGAATTGAATGTAGAAGCCTTGGAACATGGATTCTTCGATCCTAACGAATACACCAACTGGAAGGATGAACCAGAAAGCATTACTTATCAAGAAGAAAAAGAACTTGAAGATCAACAAAAGCAGCTCACTGACCCAAAGAAGCCCATTGAGTGGATAAAAGAAGAAGAAGATGCTGAAAATTTCTTGTATCTAGAAGAAAATAATGAGACCAATGAAGCTTTGTGCATCATGGATTCTCATGAAAACAACACTATAGGGCAGCCATGACCTCAAAAAGCAACCCAAGAGCAGGGCACTCCTAGCCCACTGGCTCAGTCACCACAAGATGGTGAAAACATTGATTGGAATCTGGCACCAATCACTTCTTGGCGTCCACCTTTGTCTAACGAGGGCCAAGGTACTAATTTTTTATTTTCCTTAGCACCAAGTTCTGGAAGATCATCAAGCACCACGTCCATCTAAGAGTATGCAAGAAGATCAAGAAGAAGAGCACAAGGAAAGAAGAATTTATGGTCAAAGAGATGCTTATCTAGTAAAAGAAGCTATTGGGAGTCAACATGAAATTGTTTTAAAAAAATAATGATGAGTATCCTAGCTTCTCTATTGATGCTCGAGAGGAAAATATTGTCATACCTACAGGAAATTTAGAGGATCACGAAGAAAAGCTCAGAGAAGTGAACCTCCATGACCAAAAGGAAGTCCTATTTCAACTAGGAGAAGAAAAGGGCGATAAATGTCACTTCCTTGATGAAAAAGGAAAGCAACACCTTGGCACTAAGGGAAAAGTAAATCCGTGGCATATTGAGGTATGTAGTGGCATCACATGTCATGAAAACTCCCTACTTGAAGGACAAGTAGTTGGAAGAAAAGAAGGTTTCAAAGAAAATATGGAAGATAAGCATAAATGAGAGGACGAACAAAACGTGGTGAACATCAAGGATTCTAAGTATTTGATACAGAAGGGTCCCCAAGAAAGAGAATATGAAAACGAATCCACTGATGGTTACCCTCATATGGCTACAAGGACCCCACAAGAAGAAACCCTCAAAAACCTTATCTTTAGGCGATTTTAACATCAAAGAGGAGCTCCTGAACAAGATAACTTCAGAGCACCACATCCTCCATCACCTTACATCACCTACAAAGTCAAAGGACGAGTTCCAAGACCTCTCTATTGGCCTCTATGACCTCCTCATCACCAAGAAAACAAGACAGCTCAAAATCGGTTTGATAAAAACCTTAACAAGAGGGTGAACGAATTAGATAAAAAATTTGAAGATCTATCTTCCTGTGTTTCTGGACACGATACCATGAAGAACAAAGAAGAAGATGATCTCAAAAGGAAGCCACCAGAGCTTGAAAAGACTAAGAGAGTTTGTCTAAGGACAAAGGACTCTTCTAACTCCGCATAAAAGGCAACCCAAAGGTCAAGCCAACGACGTTAAACATTTGGAAGATAAAACCCGAAGAGTGAAGACCTGTCAAACCTTGGTCACAAGACCTGTGACAGAGGCCGAGCCTCTTGATCACTCTGGCCATAGGGCCCATGACCGGGGCCAGCCTTCATCACAACCTCGGTCACAGGCCTGTGACCGAGGTCAGTGCTCCCTGCCTCCACACTTATCAAAACGATGAGTTTTGCCCTCAAAGCCTTAAAACCGACTTCTTGGACCTCAAGGCCTATAAATATTTAACCCTTATCATTAGGATTTCTGGGTACTTGTGTAGGTTGAATATAAAATTGAGGATGAGCAATATCTCTGGAGCTTCTAGCGGATCTTCAAGCACTCGGAGAGGAAGAGTTGTGGGTGTACCTACGGTGTGTTGGTGTGGGGCTCAAATCGTGGGAAAGATTTCAAAATCGGACCCTAATCCTTACCATCGATACGTTCGTTGTGCTTATGCTGTATCAAATAAGGTTATGCTCTGTTTTATGTTCATTTTTATTGTCATTCTTGTTAGTTCTATAATGTAAATTATTTTGTAGCTTATAGATGATAATCACGTTTTCAAATGAGTTGATGAGGCATTGTTGAATTAAATAGAGAGATTGAGTTTCGAAGCTCAGAGACTTGAGCAAATGGTGAGGGAGAGTGAGATTGTGTTTGGTGGTGTGGAGTATGAGAAGATGGTGTTTGATAAGGTGCTAATGAAGGTCAAGAAAGAGGTCTTGAGAAAGTAGAATGTGTGTTGACTGAAGCCAAAGCAAATATGAAGAAAATGATGATTCTTGTTATCGTTGGATATATGATCATTGTTGGGTTCGTGAAACTCATATGATGTATGATCATTCAACCTTCATATTATCTTTGTTATTTGTTAGTAGTTTCATGTTAGTGTTTGGACTGATGAAGTTAATGTTTGATTTGACTTATGAGGATTGTATTAGCATGAATATTTTTATTGTTTAAGTTATGGCTGATTTATTGTATGAGTTGACTTACGAGGATTGTATTAACATGAATAATCTTGTTGATGATTCTTATGTGTGAAACAATGTGATTCAATAAGAGCAAAATAGATTGAGATTTATGAAGACCAAAATCGAAACATTCATTAAGACCAAATATAACCCTTGTCTTCGTAAATATAAACATTCATGAAGACAAAACTAGAAACATTCATTAAGACCAACAAGAAATATTTCATGAGATTGATAAAGAGAAACATTCATTATGACCAACAATAAATATTTCATAAGATTGATAAAGAGAAACATTCATTATGGTTGATATATGATTAGAAAATGGCTGCTTTATTGTTTAGGGAATCGCTGATTTATGTTTCAGACATGGTTTCATTACGGCTGATTAATAACTATAGTACGACTGATTTATTGGTTAGTTATGGCTTTTTTTGACATGGTTTCATAAATAGAATCAAAAATACAAAACCACAAACATGTAACAAATATGTCTACTCGGCCTAATTGAGACCCAATATATTAACTTCATAAATGTTTGAGCGCAAGTGGGTGTTACCGTCTTTTATATTAGTTGTATTATACACCCACTTGTGTACATAGAGTGTCTTGAAACCCTAATTGTAAACAATATATGTCCCAAAATCTAATTATGTTAGAAAAATATCTCAATCAACAAAATATCTCTTAAAAAAAAGAGGAAAAAAATGGTGAATTTTTTTATTAAATGTATGTTTGAAAAAGTGGTAGTAAGTTATAAATACACATGTAATTAAAAAAATTAAAAATGTGGTAATGACCTTTCAATAATTAGTTCCCTCTTTTCTCATAACTTTTCTGACCAAAATACCCGTATATGAGTTATCTCTGGTTAACGGTTAAATATGTGGGCATATTAACTATAGTTTCAGATGTTTAAATATTTTGTTAACATGATATATATTTTAGTTTTAACCAAATGATTATCATGTTATTTATTTGTTTACCTTACTATATATTATTCTATATCAATAATAAAATTAGAACCATATTAAATTATGTTTTATCATCATTTTTGTATATAAATTCGGATTAATTTTAGTTAGCTCGATAATTTATTTGTTATTTTTTAACTTTTATGTTTAAGTATTTATTTAAATCGATAATTTATTTGTTACCAGTTATTTTATGTATTAACATGTTTATTTATTTTGCTAATATTTCATTTACCTCGATAATATAATTGATAAAAATACACTTATTGTCCCACATCTAATTTTTCATTTAACTTAGCATAAAACAAAAAAAAATATTTCTTTAAATTAAAATTTATATGTAACAACAACAAAAAAAACTACACAAATATCGAGTTATTTAAATTTGTCACAAGTTAAGTATTTATTTATTCTCAAATTTATTCGGTAACTAACTTATTAACATTTATTTATTTTATTAACGTAACTATTAGTGAGAATTACATTTATGGGATAATGATGTAGGAAAATACACCAAAAA
>CM051366.1:2682541-2732541 GCA_028015245.1 Cardamine occulta
AACAATTATCAATATGAAAACAAACAAAACCGATAACATAAGAAATTGATGAGACAACAAATGAAAAAATCAGATAAGGGTATAACAGGGAAAGAAAGTTTATCTCTCCTACATAACTAATTTTTAAAAAATCATTACTGCTAATCTAATTGTTGAGTAATCGATTGGTATATAATGCAAATTCCGTTGAAAAAATAGTGAAAATATTATCAATTTTGTGTGGTTGACAAAAATATTCAGTTTATGTTGACATTCTAGTTTAATCGCTAACTTTTGTTGACTTTGCCAAATGAGACACATGATTAAGTCGTATAACATAAAAAAACGGAACCGTAAATTTGTACCAATGAGACTAATTTAGTATAATCTACCAAAATTAACCATTAAAATGGAAAATCAACGAAATTTAGCTATATCATTGTGGGGAAATTGAGTTCTTTTCTACACCTTCTGAAAGTTTGAATTTTTTTGGTTTGTTGTTGACATTTTCCCATATAATAATCTTAGTAATACATTCGATCCATACAACAACCTTAATATACATTTCACATCAATTGTCAAAACAGATACGGATAGATCACACGAAAGTAGAACAACTGATTTAGCAATCAAATTTAGAACAATCGATCTGCATAACATTAGACAATCAAAAAAAAAAAAAACCAGAAACTTTAAACTTTTTCTTTCACTCTAAAACTTGTTCTTTCTCCTTGCAATTGCTTCCTCGCCCTTTTTCTTTTTTACTTATTCACCAAGTTAGTCAAAACGAAACTACAACTACGTGCCGCTTCACTCCACAACATCAATGCCATTCTCACCATCATGGCCATTCTTGTTCTTCCCCACAAGTTTTCCAACTATTTCTTCAGACTTTGGTGTTTCCTTTGAGGACTTTATCATATGTTCTTTGCCGCTGCTATTTGGTGTCCTCGGGCAATTGTTCGCTTTTGGTTCTTCCTTGCAACCGCCTACACTGTGGCGATGTCGAGCACAATGCTTCCCCTTCACCTCTTGATATGATGAGTTAACTGTATCACTGCAGCTCTTTCTACGGTTAAGGTTTGGTGACTTGGGACGAGTCAGTGGAAACTGTCATCAAACAAGCAATGTAAAAAGCTCCAGTCACATTCACAACAACTCAAGGAACCGTCTAATTAATCTAAAGATATAGAGGATTACTCAGATTGATGGCCAAAAACCATTGCTTCAATACAATTCTTGCGCTCAAATAACCAAAATCCTAAAGTGTATTCATGATTATGATAGTGAGATACTGCCAAAATCAAAACAATAACAAAGCTAAAGTGACTGTAGAGTAGGATAAGCCATCGGTGAGGAGAAAAGGAAACTAAATGTTGAATCTCATCAAGGGAATCAACATTTTAACAGTCTTGGAGAAGCAACAAAATGAATCAAAGTGGGTGTACAAATAGGAAATGAAGACACTCAAGACAGTGTGGTTTAGTTTGATACCTTTTTCAATGGAAGTTTCGGTGGAGGACACTCTTGGTAAAAGCTTGGTACTGGATTAGCTTTGTAAGCCATGCTCTTCCTAAGTTGCTTAGTGACTGCTTCTTGCTCTTCCTAAATAAAATACATTTTCAATGTTTTTGAGATTGCTCAAGAATGGAAAATAAAACATCGTTTTGAATCTAACATGTACGATTATTGTTTCAAGAATTGTGCAATACCTAAAGTTATAATTCAGATGGAAACTATATAAAGAAAATTCCTACATTATACGAATAAATATTCATGAGCATATAACTTTTACCTTGAGCCTTTTCTCGTTTTCGCTTTTCTCTGCCTCAAGTGCTTTCTGTTTCTCCTCTAATTTCTGGTAAAACTGAAACCCGAATATGCTGATGATTAGCCAAGTGACGAAAACAGGAAAAGGGAAAAATAAAAGCAACATATCTAAGGAGAGAAACAGCGCAAAAACACCATGCTTCCTTAAAATGTGTCCTTATTGTTATCAAAAGATTTACTTCTCTTCGTCTCTGCAACCGCGCTGTGCTACTAAATGTTGGAGCAACTCCAATAGTTATCTTGGGTTTATTACTTCTTATGGATGTAGCTGATCTACATATGGCTAAGGATCAAACAAATCTTGTAGCAATTAGATATTCAAAACAAAACAAATGTTTCTTTTTAGTTTAACTTCACATAAAGGATACGAAGAAGCAATGGAAAAACTATCTTCTTCATCATGGTGCTTCTTGTGATCTGTTGTCCTCTTAGCTGGTAAAGGAGAATTTGACTGAACACAAAAGAACCGAGAAACAAAAAAACTAATTCAGTCCCATTTTACAATCACCATACAAACTGAAAACAATTATGTTAACAAGTGGAGAAAAGAACCAAGTTCAACAATGCCACACAATAAACAAGTGCGCTTTTTATTACCTGTGAAACTCTTGATGCTGAAGAAAAGTTGTGACTAGGAGCATTACCTAACGAACTATTATCAACTCCAGCTCTTCTAGAGTTTGAAGAAGCGAGCTTTTCAGTCGATAGAGAAAATGGCTTTGGCACAGTAGTACGAGTTTTAACTGAAGATGAGTTTAGTTTCTTCTTATTGTCAGATGATTTAGGAGATTCAGGTGTATCATTGCCAACCAAGTTCTGTTCAGTACATTCCTTAACCTCTGTAGCTTTGATAACGGAAGGATCTTGGACTTTATTATCATCCGAAGATCCCGTTGAACTTGCTGTTAAACTATTTGGTTTCTTATCCATGTGTTTGTCCACAAGTTCTCTCCCCATTACCACTACAACATCAAAAAATTTATATATAATATACATTAATGCTTTGTCTTATAACAACCAAAACTAAACTACACATAATTAGACCCTATCATGAAATATAGACATTTACAAAAATAAAAATCCAAACCTGAAAATCTGTTGGTCCTATAAATGTTGTATTTTAGACTAAGACGGTAACAAGGAACAACGAAGCAGAGCTATTCAATTGAACAAAACAACATAAAAAATCTTATGCAACATTGTTTATTCTATACATACATAAATGCTCCACCATATAACACAAAAAATTGTCTCCAGTTAGCAGATTATAGGAGAAAACAAACAAAGACATTTACAATAATAATCTATAATGAAACATAGACATTGACAAAAAAAAATCAAATCTATTGGTCCTTTTTTGGGGAGTAAATGTTGCATTTTAGACTAAGACACAAAAATTTATCCCCAATTTGCAAATTTTAGGAAAATACTAACAAAGGTATTTACAAAAATCAAATCCGCAAAGAGAATCTAGTAGTCCTTGTTTTTTGTGTAAATGTTGCATTTAAGATTAAGACAGTAACAAGGAACGAGCCAAGCAGAGCTAATTGAATTTTAACAAAAACAACATCAATAATCTTACAGAAAACATCTGAAAAAGAAACAACCAAGCCTAATTTGTTAAATTGTGAGAAATTATATGAAACTGAGCTGCGCGAACAAGGAGATCGAAAATTTCCGACAACGTTTGTGCAGATCGAACCACATTTTTCGAGATTTTACGGAAAAAAGAAACATCTGATGAAAGATTTGAAAGAGTAACACGAATTTCTTACGGTTTTGTTAGCTCTGATTTCTCCTGAGACTCGTCAAATACATTTCTCTCTCTTCCGCCCAGGGCAAATGCAAATCCCTCTTTCACGTTGATCTTTCTCGAGAGAATTTTTAGTTATTTGTTTTTTTTTTGTTGGTTAATTTATTTTTTTTGGTTTGGTCAATGTCGATTTTACTTTTCTTTAATATATTCGTCTTTTCATTGGCGTGTAGCTTTATTTAGCTCTTTTGACTTTATGGTTATTAAATAAAGAAGAAGAACAAAAACTAAGCATCGTGAAAATGATATGAAAGCACTAAGGGAGGTGTATTAGACCGAGTATACTAAGAGAGGTGTATTGGACTGAGTATTTGGAGATATTTGAGTTTTAGTGATAAATCATGTGTTATTGAAACATGAATTTTAAATATCTTTTAAAATCCAGTGTTATTAGATTAATGATTTTAAATTTTATACTCATATTCACTGTTATTGAAAACATGATTAGAATTTGATTTAAAAGTTTCAGGTGAGATTTGAGGGGATTTTTTACTAAAAATACAAAGACCAAAATCTCATGGTTTTAGGTGAGATTTCAGAAAATTTAATAGCAAGATTCCTAATTCACCAAAATTTCACCAAATCATCTCAAAACTCATTAAAACTCAAATCTCTCCAAATATTCAATTCAATACACCCCTCCTAATAGTTATCCAAAACAGTTGTAATTAAAACACTTCAGGGTCTTGAAAGACTTTGGGAAATAGGCAGTACTCGGTTTGATTGCTTTAAATCTGTTCGAGTTGGGGCGAGCACACTCTGTGGACCACCCGGCCCAAATTCGTTCAGGTTCATTAAGGACATAAAGAGAAAAAACTCTTTAAAGATTAAGCATTATAGAGACTTCCAAAAGAGATAAGGGTTATAAAAAGAGACTTAACTGATCATTTAAAGCATCTTTTTAGGAATCGAGTCATGGATTAAACTTTTAATTCGAAGAACCGAACTCATTGTAATCGAACCATAATTTGTATCGAACCGTTCAAGTGGTAAAACTATAACATTTCCGAGCAGCTTCTTACCTTTTCAGCCGACCTGATTCTATCCTCTTTTCACTAGTAGAACCACAAAAGCGAGCCCACTCCGAGCAAGACACACATCGCCTTAAAGCCAATATGAGAGTGGCAATGATAATAGGAGGACTCCTCGACTGTAATGATTCGGTCCGGTCGATCAAAATCACCAAAGGTGCGCGATTATTGCCAATAAATAGAGTACAAGAGAAATCAGGAATTTGACAAATCAATTCCAAACACTAACATGCGACGAAGTAGACACAACAGGGCTGGACACACCACATAATGATCCTTTGGTACTAGAAATTCAGATCGCTCAGTGTAACATCGTGCGAGCTCTCATCGACATGGGAAGTCGTAATTGTACCCACGAAAGGGGCCTGCCTATGTACCCAAATAGGGATCAAGCCAAGTCGTAGTTCATTTTACATAGAAAACTTTTAAATGTAAAACTTCTTGACATTGAGAATATTCCAAGGGCACCGTATTGGTTAACCTTCGTGGTTCGCCAATCTATATACACCATTGCAAACTATTTATGTTACTTGATAGGGACCAGCCCAATTGATTCCAAGTTTACCGGCTTCTTTTGTATTCTCAAATACTCTTCGTAAAACAAGATCGCCCAGCTGTAGTACCGTGAGGTTGCTTGTTGGTAATTTTAGAGTCGAATTTATGCTTGATCTCTTTGCTCGTCAATTGTATCCAAAGCATCCTAGGACGTTTAGTTCGGCAGGAACCACTGCCTCCATTCTGTAAACTAGAGAAAAAGGAGTTTCTCCATTTGCTCTGTGAGGCGTTGTTTAATATGCCCATAGAACTGGCTGGAGTTCCTCGTACCATCCTCCTTTATATGAACCAAGTCTTTTCTTGAAGTTGCTTAACACAGTTTTGTTTGCTGTCTCGGCTTGGCTGTTCCCATGTGGGTATCTTAGAGTTGAATAGCTCATCTTGATTCTCTACGAAGAGACAAAGTCTTCAAAATCTTTTGATATAAACTGAGAACCATTATCGGTAACGATCTCGTAAAGTATTCCGTATCGGCAATTAATGTTTTTTCACAAGAAAGTTTTTACTACCGAATCCTTTATGGATGCATATGTTTATGCTTTGATCCCTTTCGAGAAGTAATCAGTTAGAATGAGGAGATGTTGTACTCCTCGGGTCAATTTATGTATTGGCCACACAATATCCATCGACCACCTCATAAATGGATATAAATATGTTATCGATGAAAGTAGTTCTGAAGGCTGATGAATTTATGGAGCATGATACTGACACTTGGTACATCTTTGAGCATATCGCGTAGAACCATCAATCATCGTAGGCCAAAAATAACCAAGGCCCTTGATATTAAAAGTCATTGACGTTTTGGAAGAATGATTTCCACAAAGGCCTTGATGAACTTCGCTCATTACGATTTTGAACACCTTCACCATGAATGTGTAGTAGATAAGGATCACGTATGCCTCACCTAAATAGTGAATCTTTTATCATGGAGTATTTTGTGTTGATAATTCTGAGTTTCTGAGCTTTTCACTTATCGCCAAGCAGCTCTCCAGTTTGAGTATACTATTTGATAGGAACCCTCCAGTCAACGAAAGTTTGCTATTTAATTATGAGTCAACGAAAAACTTAAGCATTTAAATGGTATTTCGTAAGTTCAGGGTTTATATGTCCCAAAATTGTAAGTTCACGCTTTTTTGACATTTTTCCTATTCTATTTCCCATATATTTGAGTTCATATTCTATTTAGTCTACAAAAACACTAAAAAAAAATTAAAAAGGACCACCTACCATTTAAATGCTTAAGTTTTTCGTTGACTCATAATTAAATAGCAAACTTTCGTTGACTGGGCCATTTGAGGCACGTCGTTAAATTGTCGTTTACGGCGTTAAAACTTTTGTTGAATCAAAACGACGTCGTTTACAAGTTTTATTAAAAATCATCAACTTTCAAATTGGGACGTTTAAATCCTCAACTTTTTTAAAAATATCATTTAAATTTCTAACTTTTTGTTGACTTCATAATTAAATGTCTAACTTATGTTGATTATGCCATTTGAGGCATGGCTTTAAATCAAGTGACAGAGCAGGTTTACGAGGTTAACTTTTTTTGTTAGCAACTTCCGTTTAATTAAAACGACCAATGTTCCGGCATCTATTTATCATTTATCTTCTCTTTATACTTATGGTCGCTTCATCGAGAGCCAACCATAATCAAGAAGTTAAAAATCTTCTCAAATAAAAATCCGCATTTAGAGAAACATAATCCAACGAAGTGTCTACCACCTGGAATCTCCAAAAAAATCTCATGGAATTCTCTAAAACCCCTCAAGAGATTGAGTTTCTTAAGTGTTGGTGATAACCAATTCGATTTTTTATACTCACCATTTTTTTTTTAAGCTTTACATTGTTTTATCCGTTCTTTGACGTCCCAATGAATATTAAAAAAAAATTGGTTATCGTCAAAGCTTAACGCTTAAACCAATAACCGATAAAATAATGTTAAAAGAATTATTTTTTTTTAATAACCTATTCGATGGATGCAGATTGAATTGGTTATCACCAATGTTTAAGAAACTCAATCTCTTGAGGGTTTTTAGAGAATTCTATGAGAATTTTCCAGAGATTCTAGGTGGCATAGACTTCGTTGGATTATGTTTCTCCAAAGGCGAATTTTATTTGAGAAGAATTTTTACTCCTTGATTATAGTTAGATCTTCATGAAGCCCAAAAGTAGAAAGAAATGACGAAGAATAAATAGTTGTCGGACCATTGATCGTTTGATTAAACAGAAGTTGCTTACAGACAATTTAACCTCGTAAACGTGCTCCATCACTTGATTTAAAATCATGCCATATATGGCATAATCAACATAAGTTAGATATTTAATTATGAAGACAACGAAAAGTTAGACATTTAAACGATATTTTTTAACAACTTGAGGATTTAAAAATCCTAGTTTGAGAGTTGATGATTTTTAATAAAACTTGTAAACGACGTCGTTTTGATTAAACGGAAGTTGCTAACGGAAGCTTTAACGCCATAAATGTCAATTTAACGATGTGCCTTAAATGGTCTAGTCAACGAAAGTTTGCTATTTAATTACAAGTCAACATAGGGCCCAGATCCAATCAATGTCCAAAAATCTGCAGCGCCATCCTCCTCAATCATGTCAACCAACGTGGTGTGCCAGAAACCAAATACGTCACACAGCTGAAAGAGGGTCATCGTATGCAGCTGCCCATGAGCAAAGAAACTGATACTACCCTCATTGGCCTTGGGGTTCCGCACATTCACAAAATGGAGCGTAACCGAGCCAAGAAACTCCTTAGCTAGTGAAGTGCAAAAATGAGGCTTCATCTGGGTGAGGTTTCTTAGCCCAATAGAATCTGACATGGCGTAATACGCATCAGTCATCCTAGTTCTGACAGAAGACCAAGAGTTCACCAATCCATCGAGATTGGCGTCTGCAGGTGACCACTCTCGATTGGCAGCTGCGACTTCAAAGTGAATAACACTCTTTTCCTTATTAACTTGTGGTCTCGTCAACATTCTCTGTAAAATGAACAAATTCAAAGAGAATCACACAAGTAAATATCTTGATGAAATATATCAATATTGATTATAGCAATAGCAGTAGAACAAAACAATCTTAATTTGCAAAACACACAATTTTTGCTTGTAACACAGTGAAAATTTGGCAAAAATATCTAATCGCAAAATCGAGAGTCTAATTGTACATTCATTGCTTAAATCATCTCTTCATAAGCACCCTAGAACACCATCAGGCAATTGAAACTAATAATCAAGCCTAAATCAATCCCATGTTTCAATTTTTGAGTTTCATGAACTGAAAAGTGAAATAATTCAAAATCAAGCCCAATCCTTAACAAATCCGAGTTCTCTAGCAGTCCTAACTAACAACCTATACTCAATCCAGTAAGATCTAGGAAGATTTAGAAAGAAAAGTGAAAATTCCAAAACAGCACAAATTTATCTCCAAAAATCGGATAAAAAATCATGAATTCTGCCTCATACCTTCACAGATCGAAGCAACATATGGTATGAATGGAAAAAGGGCGAGAATCTTGAATTTTGAGCTTTGACTCGATGAAAATTTTTGCGTTCGGCGACTATGAGGAGGAAGATCGATGCCCGCATTTTATAAAACCCTTGATCCTTGGTTACCTTTAATGAGGATCAATCGATCCCGAGATCGATCCTCATAGTATCGATCGATCTAAGCAGTTTTTCTCCCTTCTCTCGTGATTTAACCCTGTTTCCTGCCTCAAACTCTTGATGAACAAGTTACAAATCCCTAATAAAGCAAAACTTGAAAATAAAATAAAACAAAATACAAAAACAAAAAAAAAGGAAAACAAACCTCTGGGCTGTCTCCCAGAAACGCTTGTTTTAAGTTTTGAGCCTGACTGTAGAAACGTCTAAGCGCGACGTGGATCTTTTCGAGGTTTGAAATCATCCTCATCAGGATTTCTGATTAAACGGATCTCCTTCTCCTGTTTTCCCCGCCGAAAGTTAGTAGAAGACTAAGCTCTTGTAGTATGAGTGGATTTTGCAGCAGGAATTTGTTCATTCCTTCTATGCCCTGGCGAAATATACTTAGAGGCTTGATGTGTCGAGTTTTAACCCAAAATATTTTCTGCAAGTGCACAGACAAAAGCAGTAGTATATGGGGTATCGAATCCACAGAGACCAAGGTTACACTATGAAATTATAGATTTTAATTTAAAGCTAAGACAATAATGGGTTTTGTGTAATTTTCGGAACAGCAAACAACTAAATAAATCGGTGTAAAATCAATTAATAAAAAGCACTAGGTTAAGGCGTTTCGCCGGTGATTCGGAGATAAGGCTGAGCAACTATTCAGGGCTAACTAACTACCGGTCTAGAACTCAAACATAAATAAATGCCGCCCCACTCTCGTGATGTATCGACACCTTTATCTAACAACCTAGATACCGAAACTCTTGTCTGGACCTAGCGAAGACGATAAGCATAAACAAGCGGGTTCAATATGTTCACAATCAATCGCAACAATCAACTCTCGCTGGTTGCGCACCAATTGCTCACCAATGATTTATCTAGCAAACCTAGAGCACTCTCGTGAATAAGTTTAACCTAAAATCATAGATTAAGTGGCCATATTAATCTAAGCATTAAGAACCCCTATTGGCGAAGACAATATAAATTCCAATCCTATTTGTACTCAGCCATTAAAAACCTAAATCACCATTGAAAACCTTAACCTAGCTAGGGATCTACTCACACATAGCAAAATCAAACACAACAAGGCAATAAGATGAATTCATGATTTATTAAAAAGAATAAGGTTCAGGAAAACTTCTCAAACAGAGTAGTGGAATGATCAATGATAGGAGAATAGAGATCCAAAGCCGAGTAATACAAATCCAAATCGAAATAGTAGAAGAACAAAAGGAATCCAAGCTAAGAACTCTCAAAAGTAATGTAGAATGAAAAACTGAGGTCTGAGAGAACGTGATAGAAGTCTGAGGCGGCTGGCCTCTATTTATTCTAAAAATAAAATAAAAAATGTGTCTAGGTAAAATAGGTTGGAGCAGGTGCTCGCAGGTGCCGAGCAGGTGCTCGGTCGGCGAAAAATCGACTTTTGGCTCGGAATTTCTTCTTTTGCTCCAATGTCTTTCAATATCTTCAATCCATGCTCCAGACCCTCAAAATACCCTAAAACACAAAAAGAACTAGAAAAGACTCGAAAACAATATAAAAAGACTAGTTAAAATGGGACAAAATACTAATATATCAACTCCCCCGGACTTAGACCTTTGTTTGTCCTCAAACAAAACAAGATCAAGAACTGAGAAGAGGTTTGAAAATCACGGGAACTCACTTGCTTGTTGAAAAAATTTCGAACTTCATACCGCTCGTCACTGGGCGTTGGAGTTTGCCCCGTTCAACCATGAACATCATCACCACCCCTTAGTTGCTCACAGACGAAAGGAATTTTTGAAATCCCCTCTGTTATCTCTTTACATAGATTAGTGAAATAAAAGTGCAGTGGTCTTACCAGGAGTAATAGATCCAAAAGGTGCCAACTTCTTCTAACCAAAGACCCTCTCCCATATAAATTTCCTCTCCCCTCTTTCTCTCTTTCCACGCCATCATCTTTTTGTTTATTCTTTAGAGCCATCGATTTTCATTTGCCGTTGCTTCATCCTTTATCACAGCCATCACTTTTCTGATGCTTCTTCTTTATTTTGTGGGACGAATCTCCATGAGGTCACAAAGGATACACGAGTCTACGCATCATCCCTTGGTTCACTTCAATTTTTAGTTTCCCTTACAACAAGCTTTCCATGAGGTCACAAAGGATACACGGGTCTACGCATCATCCCTTGGTTCACTTTGGCTTGTTGCTTTGAACTTCTCCTTTTTATTTTCTTTTTCTCTTCTTTTCTTTCTTTTTTCCTGTGTAATGAAGGGGAGTGAAAGAGGAATATCATATTTTATGGAGAGTTGCGTGGTCTTGTTTGGCTCGAATAGGTCTTTCCTAATGAACATCAAACCCCTGAGAAAGAAATTGAAGATCAGATTAGGGTTCAATAAGATTTAGAGATAACTTTGGTTCAACCTATTTCCCAATGAAAAGGAGCTTTGGGGAGTGATTAATCCGCCCATGATCTTCCGAAACAAAACCTCCGCCCATCTGTGAGTCATTACAAGTAATTCATAGTCTAAATAATCCAATAGATCAAGGTCATAATTCCCAAACAAGCTTGACTCAATAAAAAGAAAAATAAAAATGGACAATGACACCTAGCTGCAAGTAGCTGGACCTGAGTCGAACCTAGACAAAGACAATAACGAAAGACACAAAAATAAGACTCAAAGACAAAGAAAAAGAGTTAGTAACTAACCGCTCCCCCAGACTTAAATTACACCGTCCCCCGTGTGAAAAAGAACCGTAGGATTGGTCGGACAAAGGAAAATGAAATTAAAATGATGGATAATACAATGGTGAAAAGAAAAGGTGAATAGAGTTCGCCGCATTGAGGCGGTGTGGGAGGCGTCGCATCCAGCTCTTCTCTTCTCGCATGCAGAGCACCCCCAGCGAGCACGTGCTCGCGGAACCTATCAGGTGCTCGCTGAAAATTTTTTTTTTTTTTTTTTTTTTTTTTTTTTTTTTAGAAAAGAGAAAGAAAAAATTAGTAATAAAATGAAATTCAAAATTATGTACAGAATCTTACCAGTGTGTTGCCTCCCACCAAGCGCTTGTTTAACGTCATTAGCTTGACGCATTCGCCGTTTAGGCATGAGAAGGTGGATCCGCTGGAGGATCAGGTGGGGCTGGCGGTGGGTTGAAATCTAGCTTCAAAACCCTGTTCATCATTGCATCCACAACTACTTGTCCCTGCGTTTTAAGTTCTGGGGTAATAAGTGCTTTAACCTTAGAGAAGGGTTTAGACATACCTTTGCACTTAATCTTATATTCAATGGCGTCACCAACACGTCTCTAGGGTGTTAAGGAGACATGAGCCTGAAGTGGTGCTCCCCCAGACTTAGACTTAGCCTTCTCCTCTATGACAACATAAGAGCCATTTTGCTTGCCCTCAGAAATCGCTACATAGAATACACCCTTGTTGACTTTGGAGAGAGAGACCCTTTTTTGAGGTAAGTCAACAATTGCTCCTGCAGTAGCGAGGAACGGCCTTCCCAGGATCAATGGCATGTAAGCATTATTCCTCATCTCGACCACCTGAAATCACAAGGCATTAAGCAATCATCAATGCTTACCTCGAGGTCTTTGACAAATCCTTGTGAAGTTGATGTTGCTCCATCTGCAAATTTGAGGGTCATGTCCGAGGGTTGTCTGTTTTCAATTCCTAAGGACTTAGCAAGATCCTTTGACAGTACGTTTACCGTAGAACCAGAATCACAAACAGAATCCTCAAAAGCAACTCCGAGTATGGAGCATGGAACTACGAACTTTCCGGGATCTCCAAGCTTGGGGAGATGCTTTCGTTTAAAAGCTGGAGCTTGACCTAGAAAAGGAACCTTGGGAGAATAAATCCTCGTTGGAGGAGTTTCTGCAGAACTGGTCAGAGCACCCTGTCGGAGCAGGTGCTCCCAAGGAGGTTTTGGGTGCTCGGTAGGTTTGGTCTGAGATTTTGCTGGAGCAGTCTCAACCTGTGTTTCTGAGTGTTAACCATGTCCCAGCATATATTCATCTGTGGCAAGAGATTTTCCTTGGGTCTTGTGTTCCGTAGCTTGCTCTTTACCCTTTCCAATGACTTTAGGGCTAGTTGGAGGTGCCAACGCTTTCCCACTTCTCAGCTCCACTGCGTTGAAGTTTTTCATGACTTCGTGCTGTAAGTCAATACTTAGGATCTGAACCTTCCAATCCAAAGTAGAAATCCGTTCGTTCATCTGCTGAGCATTCTTGATTTGTCCATCAAGGATCAGTTTCATCATCCGTTTAAGCTCATTCTTTTTGTCCCCAATGAAGTTCACTTGAGCACTTGAGCCACTAGAACCACTTCCATTCCTGGGGCTATGCTCACCCCTTGCTGAGAGAACTACTTGTTGTCGTTTGACAGTTTCGGCGGTTTGGGCAACTTGCATGTCAAGCTTCTTCACATGAGCGGTAACAGCTTCATACTTCGCATTCAGATCATTATACATGTGATCAACCTTGGCATTGATCTCTGTTGTGGCCTTTTGCTGATTGTCTAAGAGTTGCTGCATAAGACTCTTCAGCTCATCCTGAGATGTAGGCGCGGAGACAGCTTGTGGTAGTGTAGCGAATTGGGCGTTTTGCTGTTGGTTTCCTCCTTGGAACTGACTCTGATTCTGAGTGGGGACATACTGCTTCCCCTGAGTGTTGCTGGAGTAAAACTTCTGGAAACTCTGAGCTTGTGACAACTGATTCATACCTCCTTGTTGCGGATAAATCTGGTCTTGTGGGTTCTCGACGTTGGTGCTTCGGTAAGAAAGGTTCGGGTGGTTCCTATAATTTGAATTGAACCCACGGTTCTGCATATATTCTTGTCCACTCACATAACTGACCTCTAGCATTCCAGCAAAATCATCCTCTTCGAAATTTTGGGAGTTTGGTGCACTCCCATTCTCATCCACAAAGCGAACCGATTTTTGGTTTCCCCTAAGGAGTATGTTTACCTTTGCTGTCAGCTCATCAATCTTTTGTGTCTCCCTGCTGTTGACTTTCTTAGACCTATCATACTCAGGAGACTTGTTGTTTGAGCTCGACGCTAAGTTCTCAATCAGCTCAAAAGCGCCTTCCTTAGTCTTGGTCATAAAGTCGCCATTACTAGCTGCATTCAACGCATTTCGGTAATCCTACTCAACACCATCATAGAAAATACCCAAAATCTGCTCATCCTTAAACCCGTGGTGTGGACACTCTCTGCGATATTCCTTCAGTATTTCCAAAGCTTCACAAAAAGCTTCCCCGGAATGCTGTTGGAATGAGGATATCTTGTTCCTCAAGGTTGCAGTCTTCGACTTAGTGTAAAAATTATCCAAGAATGCTGCTCTACATTCAGCTCATGTCTTCAACGAACCCGGTGGTAGTGACTTCAGCCATCGTGAAGCTTTGTCTGCAAGCGAAAAGGGGAATAGCTTGCACTTCAGAAACTCATTAGGCACTCCATTAGAACCCGTGGTACTGCAAATTTCCTCAAAATTTTCAATATGATCCATCAGAATCTCAACTGGGAGTCCATGAAAGAGGTGTTGCTTCACCAATGAAATCAATTGAGGTTTGATTTCAAAGTCTTGCCTCTGAATAGTAGGAGGCACAATGG
The DNA here is from genome assembly GCA_028015245.1 of Cardamine occulta. Taxonomy (NCBI): domain Eukaryota; kingdom Viridiplantae; phylum Streptophyta; class Magnoliopsida; order Brassicales; family Brassicaceae; genus Cardamine; species Cardamine occulta. Next base: position 2,697,006 of record CM051366.1, read on the forward strand.
CAGCTCAGTTCTGGTAGTAGGCATGTGGATTATCCGAGTCTCCAATACCAGGCTGTTGTTGCTGAACTTCTTGTCTATCTCTCCGCATCTGTTCCATCTCATCCCGAAGCATCTGCAACTGAGCAGCCATTCCATTGTCTTGTTCAGTCGTAATGACCGGAGCAGCTGTAGTGAGTCTTCGCTGTCGGTTCTCCCTTTCTAGCCTAGCTAGCTCTTCGTTTGAAAAATTAACTAAGCTCTCGGTGCAATTTCTTCTTGTTCTTCTACTGGTCATGCACCTGAAACATAAGAAAAAGAAAAAGAAAAAGAAAAAGGAAAAATAATTAGTAGTTTCTTAGACTGAAAATAAAATCAAAAATCAAAGGTAACGCAAGTGGCCATATTAATCTAAGCATTAAGAACCCCTATTGGCGAAGACAATATAAATTCCAATCCTATTTGTACTCAGCCATTAAAAACCTAAATCACCATTGAAAACCTTAACCTAGCTAGGGATCTACTCACACATAGCAAAATCAAACACAACAAGGCAATAAGATGAATTCATGATTTATTAAAAAGAATAAGGTTCAGGAAAACTTCTCAAACAGAGTTGTGGAATGATCAATGATAGGAGAATAGAGATCCAAAGCCGAGTAATACAAATCCAAATCGAAATAGTAGAAGAACAAAAGGAATCCAAGCTAAGAACTCTCAAAAGTAACGTAGAATGAAAAACTGAGGTCTGAGAGAACATGATAGAAGTCTGAGGCGGCTGGCCTCTATTTATTCTAAAAATAAAATAAAAAACGTGTCTAGGTAAAATAGGTTGGAGCAGGTGCTCGCAGGTGCCGAGCAGGTGCTCAGTCGGCGAAAAATCGACTTTTGGCTCGAAATTTCTTCTTTTGCTCCAATGTCTTTAAATATCTTCAATCCATGCTCCAGACCCTCAAAATACCCTAAAAGACACAAAAAGAACTAGAAAAGACTCGAAAACAATATAAAAAGACTAGTTAAAATAGGACAAAATACTAATATATCAAGGCTGACAAATGTTTCTCTCTTTAAAAAATTGGTGTTTATCTATCTCCGTCGACGGTTTCTTAGTGTTTGGATCAAGTTTCAGAATTATTTCCAGGGGAGGCATAGGATCGATCGATCTCCATGTGAAATGGGATGAACTCCGTGGAAATTTCTCTTGTTCATACTTGATCGAAGAGTCTGGTTCCGTCAGTTGAATCTCTTCCAAGTACGAGAATGAGATGTTTTTTGCTGGTTCTTTATAGTCAAGGAGACGAGCAAAGCTAATTGTCTCCATTCTGCAATACCCATACTCGCGTTTTGCATGAATTAACACAACTTCCAAATGATCCTCATAATGCATTTTGTGCATTATCTCTTGTGTGATCTCATCCACTGTGTCAACCCAGAAAGTTTGTTCGTCAATTACCCTTAGTCATTGTGTCTAGATCAAACCTCATGACCAGGTCGCTGTGATGGAGATTAATTATCTCTTTCTGCACATTGATGATTGCACTAACAATCGCTAGGAATGGTCTTTCTAGGATAATTGGATCACGTGGTTCCTCTTCTAGTTTAAGAACAATGAATTCGTCAAGATCACACACTCACCAATCTGTACAGGTACATTTTCCAAGAGTTCTTCTGTACGGCGAATTGAGTGATCCGCTAATATCAATGAGATCTTGCATGGTTTAAGAACCATCATACCCAGCCGCTGGGCTACTGACAATGGCATTAAACTCATGTTAGCCCCCAAATTTCATAAACAACGGTCAAATTTTTTACCTTCAATATTGCAGGAAAGTGTGAAACAGCTGGGATCATCTTGTTTCTCGGAGACCTGATTCAGCAATATTGCGCTAACCTCATGTGTGAGCACCATACTCCATTTTCCAACATTTGCTTATTTGTGAGAATATCCTTCATATACTTTTGCAAGGTCGGGATCATCTTCACAGCATCAACAAAAGGAAGTCTCAATTGCAGGTCACCCACGATATTCTTCATTTTATCATATTCTTTTTCTTGGATTGTGCCTCTCATGCGTGTAGGATATGAGAGTTTAGGCACATAAGGTGGTGGAGGAAGGTAAGGTACTTCTTCCTCAATAGTTTTCTCCCCTTGTGCCTTTGGAAATTGAATTTTTGATGAAACATCATGTAAGGGTCATTGTATCGATCAATCTTATCTAGGATCGGTCATTCCTCGTCTTTATCAACTTTGTGGGTTTCCAACTATTTGCTTTCTGTTTCGAAGATTTATGGCTCAGACATATTATTGGGTCTTAGTTTTAACCATTGAATATCTCCGGGAAATATATTGTTCCAAAAGTTTAACTCGAATTCTCAAAGTGTCAAACTTCTGATTAGGATCATCGTACATCCCATCAACTTTTGTATTGATCTCGTTGGTACTTTGTTTCTGACTTTCCATGGATTTAATCTTGTCCTAAAGATCAGCATTTTCATACTGTTGCTTAAATCCCGTAGTACGAGAGCCAACTTTGTTTTGATATCCTTGGTTATATGGTTGGCCCTAAGATTGGACAAAAGGTTTGACCTGAGTATTCCGTGGAAGATAGACATAATCTCCAGGGTTCTCAACATTGTTTCTTCGGTAGGAAAAGTTAGGATGATTCTTATAGGTTTGGTTGAAACTCTGGTTATGGAATTTTCCTTGTCGACCTAGAAAGTTGATATCCTCAGTCCCTTCAACCTTATCATCATACTCGTGATCCTCTATCACATTCACTGGCCTCCTCTGTGCTTTCAGAAGCATGTCCACCATTGCAGTAAGGTCTTCCATTGCCCTATCGCTCGTTGGAGCTTTGATCATTCGATCATAGCCAGGGCAACAGTTGGCATTACTCACCGCAAGGTTCTCAATCAGCTCAATAACCTCCTCAAGAGTGTTGCTCATGAAGTCCCCCTACCCGTTGTATCCAACGGTATCTGATACTTATGCTCTATCCTGTTATAGAAGAAATTCATCATGTCCGACTCAGTGTAGCTTTGAGTTAAACAGTCTTAAATAATCTTTATAATGGTCCCAAGCCTCGTAGAAGGACTCGGTAGCAGCTTGCTAAAAAGTAGCGATCTTGTTCTTTAACGTGGCCAATCTAGACTTTATGAAGAACTGCTGTAAGAAAGAAGCACGACACTGTCCCCAACTGGTGATGGATCCAGGCCTCAATGACTTAAGCCACCTATGAACTTTGTTAATCAGCGAAAAAGGGAAAAGCTTATATTGCATGGTAATCAGTGGGCACTCTATTTGAACTTGTTGTGCTACATATCTCTTCAAAGATATCAATGTGGTCCATAGGGTTCTTGTTAGAGTTCCCATAGAATTGATTCTGCTTAACCAGCGCAATGATCTGTGGCTTGATCTCATAATCTTGTCTCTGGATTGCTGGCGGAGTGATTGTCGATCGGTTCCTATAGTTGGCGTGCGGAGCATCTTGCTCGCCTAAGGTAACCCTTTGTTGTGGTCCTTGATGACCCTGCGGTGGCGCAGCTAGAGTACGCACGACAATCTCTCGCTGCTGCCTTTGAAGTTCAGCATCATTGAGAGGTTGTTGAGCAGCCAATGCCTCTCTCTGATGTCTCTGTTCTACAGTCTCCTCAACCACACCCGGAGGAACATCTCCTTGGTTATCAATATTGGCCATTCTAGCCTCTTTACTTTCCTTAACACTAACTCTGATCCTCTCAGTCAAAGTCCTTAGAACCGTGACTCCGTAGTTGCATGCAACTGAGAAAAAAGTTGAAATTTATAAATCAGTAACCGAGAATAAGGCTCTGGGATCAATCGATAACACCACAATCTAGACTAGGTTTAAAACAAAAAATTTAGAGGCAACTCTGGCTCCCCGGCAACGGTGCCAAAAAATTGACAATAACGAGTTTTAACCCAAAACAATAACACCACAAGTGGACGGTTAAGTGCGCGGTAGTATATTATCGGGATGAATCCAGAGAGAACAGAGTGCACTTTAGACTTACGATGCCTAAACAGAGCTAGAATAAAATATGAGGCTTTAAATTTTCACGAGAAAACCAAATTAAATGCGGTAAGTTAAATGGTTTGAAAATTCAATAAAGGAAAGAGTTAGGATTCGGGAAATCGCGAGAATTCAATAATTAATTGGACATCTAACCGGTCTAAGGTTTTAATGAAATACGGTTCTAGAACTTGAAACACTATTAACAAATAAACCACCTTTCGAATGCGAATACTATCTTGGACAAAAATCCATTAGGACCCTATGCTAACAATTTTACCAAATTTGATATGTTCACCTAGTAATCTAACCTCAACTTTCATTAGCTAACAATTACTAAGCCTATAAACTATTGATTATGAATTATCTAATCAATGATTAGTCGCATTAGATAACCTATAGATCAATTGCTAGATATGTCAACCTAACAATAGCATTAAAATCATAGAAATAGAGAAATAATTCATCAATCCTAATCTATAATAATATTCTAATTAATCATTGAAGTCCCTTTGACTAAATACGTTCACCCAACAAATAAACTACTCAGACATGGCACAAAATACAAAGATCATGATGAATGGTTTGATTAAAAGCATGAGATGAAAATAAGAAATACAAAGCAATAGAGATCCAAAAAGCAACTTGAAATGTAGATCTAAAATCTCTCAAAAACTCTCAAATAAAAGTGACGAAAAACTCTGTAAAAATCTCTATCTGATGCTCTATGACGGTTTAGGCACGAGCCTTTATTATTTATAGAAGATCTCTAGGTTTACGTCAGAATAAAATCAAAGATTTGGAGAATATTCGCAATTAGGATCGATCGATCCTCGTGGATCGGTCAATCTCAAACTTCAAAACGCACCACTTCTTTAATTCGTTATTCTGGTTGATCCTCCTTCAGATCGGTCAATCCAAATGTATCTTCAACTGATCCTTGAAGTGTGCTGACGTCCAAAGCTGCTCCATTTGATCCATTTAGCTCCGATGACTTGTAAACTTAAAAAAATATGAAAAAGAACTAAAAAGACCCAAAACCTTATCCTAAACCCAATAACGACTATAAAAACATATGAATTCAATGGTGTAAAACCCTTAAAATCACGACACATCATGGGTTTTAATAAATTTCATTTCATGTAATGCTGAATTGCTATAACCCTAAATCAAACATGTTTTGTTAGGCGTAGCTCAAATTAGTCTTTGAAAGTAGCTCGGCAGTGATGATTCCAATGGATAAATTTTCAATCCAAGAGTTCAATTAATCAATTTCATGTAGCTTCTTCATACCTTTGCTTTGACCTTATCATTTATATTTTGTTTTTTTTGAGTTGTAGTCGTTTTAAGAAGAATCCTAACTTCTTCTGTGTTTTAATGAGTTGGTTCTTGGAGAAAAACTGTTATCAGCTATCCAAGATATTCAACGAATAAAGGTATATACAGAAATAAATTCTAAATTCTCTAATTAAATTCTAACGTAATCCCCAAGATATTCATTAATTAAATCTTATTAAACATAACTCTAGAAAACACTATATATATGTAAGCACTAGTCACAACATACATTCCAGCTCATATACTCTCTTAAACATAAACTCACTAATATCAATGGCTGTTGCATTCGCGATTTGAGGCCATACTAGACCGCTTGGAGAATTCAGGTAAAAGTTCTTCACTATTGGAGGCAATATACAAAAAAGTCTGGTTAAACTTTGGAGTGTATCTTTGCTCATTCACAGGTAATCTATCCGATTCTGTTTTTTTAAATCTATCTTACGTAGATCCCTCATTAATATACTCTCTATACTTCTTATTATTTCAGGGAACAAAGATCCATACAAGTGTTAACAGAAATCTGGTGGTGCGGTTGGCTAACCAGTTGTCTCAAGGTGAATGGAAGTTTGTTGAAACTTTTAGCTTAACTCACACATCTGGTCAATACATGCCAACCAAAACTTAAATCGTTTAGTCATATTTTAAAGCAAAGCGAACAATTGTGTTCCAATAATAGAAATATCAAAAAATAAAATCCAAAGAAACAAAAGCAAAACCAAAAATTAAAAAGTAGCAATACTAAAAATAAAAACAATTAAGAAAATTCAACTTCAAGTCAACTAAATCAGCGATCTTGACCATCACACTCTTATCATCTTTCTTGACATCCATTGTCAAGCAACCGGATGAGAATCCGTTTCTCTTGTCATCAATGGTTTTACCAATCTTTTCATCATCGAGATCAATTGAATCAAAACACAGTCTCTTTGTTGTAGATGATTGATTCGGATATTCATCTTTCAAATCAATGCCACGTTTAGATGAAGAATTGGTTTTGTCATTACTCTCTTGGCTTCCAGGGATGATTAGACCAGCCAAGTAAAAATTAATTGTGACTTAAGTTAAGATAAAGAACAGTAAATCATGTAGACATAATTTAATCTACAAGGTTGAATAGAAATATAACATTATCACTAGAGATGATTGACATTGAACTGACAATATTGTCAGAATCTTCAAGAGCATTTTGCTTGGTAATCATGCCATGTGTTGACAAAACCTTGAATACTCTGTAAGTATCCAACAAATTCCACAAATTCTCCGCACAGACAATCAAGTGGAAAGTCTTGCCTTTAAGATTGTTAAGAGCATCCGGCAAATTATCAAGATCACTAATCTGTGAAGCAAAACAAATATTTAACATATCTAGCCATATTAAGAAAAGTCTAACAATATTCAAGCTTTAACCAATCAATATCATAATAAATAAAATGTCCTCTATCACATTCATGTATCCTTTTACAACAGCAGTAAATCAAACAACCTATCAACAGTGATTCCGAATTCAAAACTCTTATCCTTTAACAACCTAACATATTCTATTAACACTTCCACTAAAATCTTACTAAAAACACCAAACACAAAATACAAACAACTCGTTGAGGCCAAAATATCATTACAAAACACACAAAATCGCAAATTTAAGATTCATCAGTAGATGCAATTTTGTCTAACATAATAACAATTAGTTTTTTTACCTCATCATATGAACCACCAAGAACAGTATATGCACTCTACAGTAAATTCTTTGTAAAGCTGCTTACAGAGACAAATGTATTTAGGAAAGCTCATGTTGTTCGATGGTGCAGCCTCTGATATTGTTACACAGTGTGCATTTACTGTTCTTGGTGGTTCATATGATGAGGTGAAAAACTAATTGTCGTTATGTTAAACATAATTGCATCTACTGATGAATCTTAAATTGGGGATTTTGTGTGTGTTTGTAATGATATTTTGGCATCAACAAATTGTTTGTGTTTTTAGTAAGATTTTAGTAGAAGTGTTAATATAATGTGTTAGGTTGTTGAAGGATAAGAGTTTTGAATTAGGAATCAATGTTGATAGGTTGCTTGATTTAATGCTGTTGTTTAAGGATGCATAAATGTGATATAAGACACTTTATTTACTCTGCTATTTATTGGTTAAACTTGAATATTGTTAGACCTTTCTTAGTATGGCTAGATATGTTAAATATTTGTTTTGCTTCACAGATTGATGATCATGATAATTTGCCAAATGCTCTTAACAATTTCAAAGGCAAGACTTTCCAGTTGATTTTCTTTGTGGAAAAGGAGAATTTGTAGAATGGGTTGGATACTTACAAAGTATTCAAGGTTTTGTCAGCACATGGCATGATTACCTAGAAAAATGCTCTTGAAGATTCTAACAATAATGTCAGTCCAATGTCAATCAGCTTTGGTGATCAGGTTATATTCCTATTCAACCTTGAATATATTAAATTATGTCTATATGATTTACTATTCTTTATCTTAACTTGATTCACAATTAATTTTGACTAGGCTGGTCTAATCATCACTGGAAGTCAAGAAAGTAATGACGAAACCACTCCATCAAAACATGGTCTTGATTTGAAAGATGAATGTCCAAACTAATCATCTAAAACAAAGAGATTGTGTTTCGATTCAATTGATCTTGATGCCTCAGATGATGACAAGATTGATAAAACCATTGATGACAAGGGAAACGAATTCCCATCCGGTTGCTTGACAATGGATGTTAAGAAAGATGATAAGAGTGTGATGGTCAAGATCGAACCCAAAGATCGTTGATTAGTTGACTTAAAGTTGAAATTTCTTAATTGCTTTTATTTTCAGTATTGCTACTTTTTAATTTTTGCTTTTGCTTTTGTTTCTTTGGATTTTATTTTTTGGTCTTTCTACTATTGGAATACAATTGCTCACTTTGTTTTAAAATATGACTAAATAAATTATTTAAGTTTTGGGTTCAGTATCATTGATCAGATCGTTTGAAGATAGATCCGCTGATGATTTAGCAGTAGAGGTTCTGTAATAACTCTCTGGTTAGTTCAGTGAGTCTTCGGTTATGTCATGGCAACATTTGAAAACGTACCGGATCCAGTTCGCTCAATCGAACCAGTGTCCACCGACTGATTTGGTTAAGAATCCTCGAGTTGGGTCGGGACTGTACTTGTGTGGTGATTACATGACTTCTGCTACGTTTGATGGGGTTTTGGTCTATGGAAGACGAGTCGTGGGAGTTTTGTTACGAGAAAAGGGATAAATCAAATAGAAGTTTATGTTATTTAAGCTTATTCCAAAGATTCTTTCTGTAGCTTTATTTATGTTCTGTACGTAGTACGTGTCCACGACACACACAGAACAAACAATTCTGTGTGAACCCAGCTTGTAACCGCCCATACGCGGGCCGGATACCCTATGTCAAGACACGCTATCCCGCATGCATATTGGATCCTTAGTGCCTACATACATCTTCCTTGCATATCGGATCCTTAGTGCCTCTACATGTCTTCCCTGCACATCCCGATGACTTGTCAGCCAATTCTGGCTTACCAGCAATCCCCCGTCCATAAGCCAACACATAACTACAAGGATATCTCATCGCTGATAACTCCGCGGCTCATCCGCATTTCCATTTCGCACATAATTAATTTACCGCAAAAATACATTTCATTTCACCAAACCACAAAGTACACATTAAAAATTCACATATTAATTTCCAATCCTAAAATGCTAATTATTTTCTTTATAAAAATATATTTATATATATTATTACACTCATCAAACAAATACGGTTACTCATAATATATAACTCTCAAGTATACTTGGCTTAATCTTAAACTAAGAAATTATTTAACTATATTAATATACGAAGAATACTCTATCTCGTCCTCACCTTAGCCTTAACTTGTGGCAGACGTTACAGTTCAAACACGGATCTCAAACATGGTTCTCCGTCAACCTATACCTAGATCCATGTCTCATAAATCCTCCTGCAGAGCTTCAGGTCAATCCAACCTCGATTGTCAAAGCAAACATTCGGACTGGTCACAAATTACTCTAATCAAGTATGCTTCAGAAATACATGAATAAAACAACAACTAACCGTTCGAATTACGATCCCACAGTTGAATCAGAAGCCTATAGTACCATGAATAACTTAACCAAGTTTAATCCAGATCGGACCACGTTTCGACCTCCAAACATTGTCTATAAGAAGCCATCTCGGAACTGCTACTTAGGGCTTCTGGGTTTCGACAGACTTCACAGTTTCTTGGCCAGAAAGCAACGCACATAACTTCTCCAGTTTAACTCGGATTAAAGCTCCGTCCATTGCTGTGAATTAATGACAACGTGATATTTCGATAGACACCTTAATTGAGATCTATCTCCCTCTGATATGTCTGGAAATTGATCTCCAAAACACCAATTCGAGATTGTTCTTCCTTTTTCCTCTCAATCCTTCTTCTTTCATTTCCTTTTCTTCTCCACCTCTGATTACTCCAGCTCTGCTCTCCCGCCACGATCGAGACTTTCCACAGCCACGACATGACTAATCAGACCCACCAGTGGTTCCCACAATCTCCGCGACGTCTTGTTCACTCTCCTCTCCTCACGGCTCTCTCTCTTCCGGTGACGAGATCACTGCCTCCTCCATCACTCTTCCACGTGAGACCTCAGTGCTCCTCGTCTCCTCTTCTCTTTTCTCATACTCTCCAGTTCTGTTCTGTATCTTCTTTACTCAAATCTGTTACTCTTTGTCGGTGGTGCCATCAACTGTCGATACGGTGATGACGTCTCTTTGTCACGTAACTCTTTGTCTTTTCTTTTTTATAACGTCAGGGCTGTTCATCTTCTTCCTTCTTCCTTTTTTTTCCCTCTCCTTACCTCTTGATCTGATTGGCAGCTAGGGTTGATTTTCGTTTCAAGCGAAGAAAGGAGATAATTATATATGTGTATATTTTATTTTTTTCTGATTTTTCTTTCTTGGGCCTTAATGGGCTTTAAGCTTCACAAGTGGAAGCTAGATTGGGATGTTACACAAATTCAGTTAGTGACAACATGTACCAAACAGCAGAGGAACTGATCTTCTTGTTACTAGCAAATAAGTCTTAGGACAAACTATTTCTGACGTAACAAAACCAACAAAAAAAAAAAAGTAAAGAAAAAGGAAACCTTAGCAGTTTATATAGTCAATGAAAGTCCTTGACCTGTTTCAGAGTTCAAAATCATCCTTCTTCAAGGCCAACTCTGCAGCTTCTTCATCTTAATCATCTAAAACGAAATACTCATTCTTCTCAACCGGCCTGAACATATCAACATGTGAAAAATAAATGTTTTCACTAGACAATTCAAAAAAAGAGTAAACGACTCAGTAAACCCGCTGTCAATTCTCAAATTCCTTCCATGTTTACTAAATCAGCAGCTGATTTAGTATATTTTACAATCATTTACAAATAAATGTTTAGTTTGTTTTCTTCAAAAGGCGAATAGCAGAAAAGACAACTTATACATTGTCCGATAGAAAGACAACTTGTTAGGCTACAATATGGGTTCCATTGTGGGTTAATTTGAAGAACGTCCAATGGATATGTTTTCATGGAAAGGGCTTACTTTTGTAACAAGTGCAGTGGGAGAACCTGTTAGGCTACATCCTTTGACAGCCCAATGTTCAAACTTTAAGATTGCCGAGGTTTTTGTCAATGCAGATTTCTCTAAGGAGTTACCAAGGGTTATGAAATTCTCTACTCCAGCAGGGAAATAAGCTAAAGTTGAGTTTTCATACCCATGGTTACCGTCAAGATGCAGTAGGTGTGAGAAGTGGGGTCATGTTGAGAAAGTTTGATTAACTAATGATGAATCTTCGGAACAAATACTGGAGGAATCTAGAATTGTCGTGGTTGAACCTGCAAGGGAAGTGGGGAAGAAAAATCAGTCGGATGTTATTGGAGAAGTATCAAAGGATGATGGGGATGTTGTGGTTAACACGGGTGAAGGAAATGAGACTACAACTGTGGTAGCAGATGATGTAGAGGATGGGGAGTGGCGTATGGTATCCTCAGGAAAGTCACGGCGCAGTCCAAACTAAACAAATGAGATGAAGTTTGGCCAGGTTTCTATATTATCTAAGTCAAGATTCCCGGTTCTAGACGAGGCTGAGAATGACGATGAACTTGTGGAAAATAATGTACAAGATTTAGGGGAGACATGCTTGGAGAAAGTTGAAGGAAATGGGGAGGAAACTGGTGATGGAGATAAAAAAAATCATGAGTTTATAAAACCAGTAAGTGACGTATATATGGTACATGAGCTGAAAGATAAGTCACTGGATAATCTAAATGATGCATATCAGATGGGTAAGCCAGTAGCTTCTCGACAAACTCACCATCGTAATGACAAGAATAATCAAAAGAACTCAGATCCTAATACTCAAAAAGCTAAGGATGGAAATCCTAGCGTTTCGACAAAGAGGATCACTCGACAACATCATTAATGTTAGGTTTTTTTTTTGGAATATGTGGGGTTTTAATAAATCTACAAAGCATAATTAGGTAGTCCAAGAATGGATAAACAAAAATTCTTTTCAATTTGGAGATTTGATGGAGACTCGAGTAAAGGAGAATAAAGCGGAAAACATTGTTTCTTCTGAGTTTAAAGATTGGTCATTTTAATCTAATTATGAGTACAATCGTCTTGGGAGGATTTGGGTGCTATGAAATTCAACAGTTCGAGTTACACCATGTTTTAAGAGTGGGCAGATGATAACATGTGCTGTTTTTATGGATGGAAGTGAAGAAGAATTCTTTTGCTCATTTATATACGCTTCAAATTGTATGGATGAAAGAAAGGAGCTTTGGGATGATTTGAAACATCATCATGATTTGCCAATGTTTAAAACTAAGCCTTGGTTGATTTTTGGTGATTTTAATGAGATTCTAGAGGTGGAAGAGCATTTGGATTTTTCTCAGTCTTCGCCAAATAGTGGTATGAGAGATTTCCAAGAGGTGATTAGATATATCTCTTTTGCAGATATGGCGTCACATGGCCCACTGTTTACTTGGTGTAATAAAAGGGCAGAAGGTTTAATATGTAAGAAACTGGATCGAGATCTTATAAATGATGCTTGGAGTCATGCTTTTCCACAAGCATATTGTGTGTTTGAAGCTGCAGGATGTTCAGATCACTTGTGTTGCCGTATTCAAATAAGTAAAGAAATATTGAAGCCACAAAGACCGTTCAAATTTACGAATGCTTTAACAAGTTTTTCAGGCTTCTCACGTTTGATGGAAGATTTTTGGGGAGATACTGAGGAGCTGTACATGTCGACATCTGCGATGTTCAGATTCTCAAAGAAGTTGAAGGCTTTAAAACCAGAGTTGCGTAGACTAAGTAAGGAGAAACTAGGTGATCTGTTGAGAAGAACAAAGGAAGCTTATGAGGAGTTATGTGTAGCACGTTGGAACACTTACAGATCCTATGTATGATACTATGGAGATTGAAGCAAGAGATTTTGCTAGATGGCAAAGACTAGCAGAGTTAGAGGAAATTTTTAAGACAAAAATCAAAGCTACATTGGCTGAATGTAGGAGATAAAAATAATCGATATTTTCATCAAGCAGCAAAAATTCGGGAAGTAAGAAATTCTATTAGAAGAGTCCAACGACCTGATGGTGTGATAGTGAGCTCACAAGAGGATATTAAATCAGAGGCCGAGTGGGGTTTTAAGGACTTTTTAGACCAACAAGTGGTGGATTATGTTGGAATATCGGAAGATGATTTGAGGAATCTATTGAGATTTGAATGTAGTCAGGGTGATGCTGATAGGCTAACAAGAGTTGTAACAGAGAATGAGATAAAGAATATGCTTTTTTTGATGCCGGCAAAATAAGGCTCCAGGTCCAGATGGTTATACGGTGGAATTTTTTAAAGAAGCATGGCTGGTGCTGAAAAGGGATTTGGTGGTGGCTATTCAATCTTTCTTTGAAAAAAGATTTCTACCCAAGGGTATTAATTCAACTATATTGGCTTTAATCCCGAGGAAAACAATGGTAAAGGAAATGAAAGATTACAGGCACATCTCTTGCTGTAATGTGATTTACAAATCAGTCTGCTTTTGTTAAGGAAAGACTGCTGATGGAAAATGTCCTCTTTGCATCAAAGCTGGTAAAGAACTATCCCCGTTGTGCAGTGAAGATTGATATTTCAAAGGCTTTCGACTCAGTTCAATAGCCGTTTTTACTCATGACATTGACTGCTATGACCTTTCCACAACAATTTATCCATTGGATAAAACTTTGCATCACAGCGGCTTCTTTTTCTGTTCAAGTGAATGGAGAACTTGCCGGTTATTTTCAGAGTCAATGGGGGTTACGGCAAGGATGCTCACTTTCGCCATACCTATTTTTGATAAGCATGAATGTCCTTTCAAAGATTCTGGATAAGGCGGCTACAGATAGGCTGGTTGGATTTTATCTGTACTATCAAAATATTAAGCTCACACATCTATGCTTTGCAGATGATCTCTTAGTATTTACAGTTGGGAAGAAGAAATCAATAGAGGGTATTCTTAAATTTTTTTCAACGTTTGCAAAGTTTTCTGGGCTGAATATAAGTCTGGAGAAGTCCACTCTTTTTATGGCAGGAGTTGAAGATACATTTAAGGAGGTAATACTTGATCAATTTCCTTTTGATTCAGGTGTGTTACCAGTACGATATCTGGGATTACCTTTGTTGACAAGGAGAATGAGAGTGGAGGAGTACAATCGTCTTCTAGAAAAGATACGTGGAAAAAATAAGATGTTTGACATCAAGATATTTGTCTTTTGCAGGAAGATTACAACTCATTGGCTCGGTGATTCATAGCTTGACGAACTTTTGGACTTCAGCTTTCAGAGTACCAAAGGCTTGTCTTAGAGAAATCGATAATTTATGCTCTGCTTTCCTTTGGTCTGGCCCAGATTTAAATTCAAAGAAAGCAAAAATAGCATGGACAGATGTTTGTAAACCTAAGGAAGTAGGAGGCTTGGGTCTACGACCACTAGAGGAAGTGAATAAAGTATGCTGCTTGAAACTGATTTAGAGAATATTATCTGCGCACTCTTAGCTTTGGGTGAATTGGATTAAGGATTTACTTAATTCGAAAAGGCTCTTTCTGGAATGTGAGTGAATAATGTATTTTTGGGTTGAATAAATTTAACATTAAATTAAAAAAAAAAGACAACTTGGATTACTTACACAGAGTTGCATCTTTCGTGAATAAAACAGAGCATTGAATATGATAACAAACCTGTAACATCCCAAATATTCCAAGGCCTGGGAAGAATATGAGTTAGGCCCAAGAAAGCCCATTCACTAAACGAGAAGGGTTTTGTCGTTTATGTGTGTGAGGACGTGTATGTATATGTGATGTGATCCTCCCAATGATTCGATACTTCCAAGATGGTGATGGATAGATGGATGGATTGAATTGTCACACAGAGGTTGCGGAATTGCCTCTGATATACCGTGGAGCCTCCCAAGATATGACACACTTTGACGAAACCAACTTGATTCTTTCAGATATGACACACCGAAACAGAAACAAGAAACAGACTGGATATTACACACCAATCTAGGATTTGTTCACAAGGAACTGAAGAGATTCACTCTCATAATGATAAAAGAAAAAGTTCATTGATATTGTTGATGATCTCGACATGTTTAAATAGCAAAAGAAAGAGTAGAAAATATCTAAGCAATATTAATTGCTGAAAAAAACTAAAAAGTCTTAAAACCAAATGGAAAAATATCTCTTGAGCTTCTTGCACTTCAGCTCCACGACATGGACTCTTTGTTTGGGCCAATAAATCTTCTTAAGGCTTTGATAAATCTCTTGTGTACTTTAGATGAATAAGTGACCCAATTTACCTCATTAAAACCTTCATTTGGAAAACCCATTGGGACAAAACCAAAGGTTAGGAAAAAGAGTACAAATGGATCACCCTCTTTGTTAGTCCACTTGAGAAGGTGTTGCCATCAGCATATTCTGATATCCAATGTACTTTGTTTGATCCTTAGATGCTTGATGATCTTGTACTTGAGTGAGTAATCCATTGATTGAATTCTAGAATGCTTTATCTTGCACTTGAGTGAGTAATCCATTGATTGAATTCTGGAATGCTTTAGCTCTTGGTCTTGTCAAAGGTCCACTTGGTTCAACCAATAAATCCTCAACTCCATATATGCTCTCCCCAAGTTCAAGCGGCATTTGATTGTTCTCCATGATAACATCATCATTCAAGCTGCATTTGATTTGATTAAATCCAGGATTTTCAGTCGGGTTTAATTGATAATTTTGGAACTTTGGGGCCAATTGGTGATTTCGGAAAGTTATGAGTTAAACTGATCGAATTGGAAGTTTTTCGGATGGGTTAAATTGATCGGATTGAAAGTTTTGGGGTCAATTGTGAATTTGGGAAAACTGGGGGTCAAGGTTCTTCTCCGCCGGTTGTTTTGAGGTGAGTGCTTGCGTGTTAGAAATTGGTGATAGCGTAGTATAATCTGGTGATAGCGTTTTTTGGGTGATAGCATTTTTTGGTGATTGTGTGGTTATTTTGTGGCGTACATGTGTTGCATGTTTATTTGGTGTAGCTGACAGAGATGTTAGCCCCTGTAATTTTATGCCTCATTTAGTATCTTTTATACTGAGGCATCTCGTTATGTGATACAGGTAAAGATTGATTCTTTCTGGAGCTTGTGGGACCAAGGCTGTGGGGATGGATGACATGACCAGAGTCTGGCTGATTTATGCTGTTTTATTTATGTCTATTGTTAGACGTTGTCGTATGATATTTTGCTTCCTCTAAGTTGTTAGACTAGATTTATTATTAAATTGGTGAATTTAATGAATAAGATGTCTAAGTTGTTAGAATTGATTTATTTATCTAATTGGTGATTTTAATAAATAAATTATTAAATAAGTTGTTAGAATTTTTTTTTAATTTTGCTGTTTTCGCTTGTTTCTGAGTTAGTAAACTGGTCCCGGTTTAGGGTTTTTGGGACGGGTCGTTTTAATTTGGTATCAGAGCGGAATTGTTTCTAGGACGCTCTAGCTGGTGATAGTGTGCATAGTATTGTTAGCTAGGTGTAGCTATTTGGTGTATAGTGTTGGGTTGCAGGGTCATGTCATCTCTCAGCTGAAAAGTGGTTCCACGGTAAGACTCGTGTTTGTATTACTATTTATGTTGTCAAATAGTAATAAGTTGTTATTCCAGATGGTTGATGCTGACAGAGTTGGGCAAGGTCTTAAGGTCGTGGTGGTCATGGCGGTCGTGGCCGTGGCGGCAGAGTGGGCCGTGGTGGCAGAGCGGACCATGGCGGCAGAGGTGGCAGAGCAGCAGTGGATGTTATACAGAGTGTCACAGTGGAGCAGGCGGAGTATAGATATCCGGAGGGGGAGGGTCAGTCTGGGACACCGGCCGTGCATGGTGCTATGCCGGCGCAGGGTGGTGCTCAAACGGTGGGAGCCCGAACCAGATGGGGGTGATTTTGGGTATCTTGGACCAGCTTTTGCAGAGGATACCTGGTGTGGTACCGGCTCCAGCTCCATTGGCAACACAGGGGGATGCTGCTATGCCAGAGGTTGTTGCTGAGGAAGTTCCAGTGGGGGTTGCTAAGGCCGAGCCAGTGGGTTCGTCATATTTGAGGGTGATGCAGCATATGCAGAGGTTGGGCACCAAGTTTTTTAGTGGTGGTGCTTGACCGATTGAGTCTGATGTGTGGAGGTCCCGGTTGGAGTGGAACTTTCAGTCGATCAGATGCCCTATGGAGTTTAGGGTGGACTTAGCGGGGCATTATCTGGAGGGTGATGCACATGATTGGTGGCAGGGTGTTGTTGCCAAGAGGGCGGGAGTGGTGTTGTCTTAGGACGAGTTCCGGAGGGACTTCGATCTCAAGTATTTTCTGCAGGATGCGCCAGACAGGTTGAGAGGGGAGTTCTTCTATTCGACATAGGGGAGTCATTCGGTCCGGGAGTATGAGGCCGAGTTCAACCATTTGAAGCGGTTTGCGGGTTGGGGTGCAGATACCGATCACGAATTGTTATATGCCTTTCTTCAAGGTATGCGGATTGACCTCAAGAACCGCTGTATTGTTTGCCAGTTTGAGTTAGTACCGGAGTTGGTGGAGTGTGCGGCGCAGTTGGAGGATGAAGCTGGAGGCTAGCTTGAAGGCTTTGGGGTCAGAAGCTCCGAGGAGGTCTCAGGGGCAGAGTGCAGGACCGAGCAAGGGTGGCAAGTCCGGTCAGCCGCAGGGACAGAAGAGGAAGTTTGAGGATACTTCTAGGTCAGCGGGTTCTGGACCACAGTGTTTCAGGTGTGGGGTTCAGGGTCACCGAGTTGCTGATTGTCCTCTAGAGGGACATATATGTTACTTCTGCAAGGAGTCGGGACATATCAAGAAGGATTGTCTGAAGTTGGCTCAGCCAGTTTCGAGGATCGAGGCACCGCCTCCGAAGTGGGCTGCAGTGGCACCGAGGGTTTTCACCATAGGCGCGGGATCGGGGGAGGTGAGTGGCAGCAGACCGATTACTGGTTAGTTCTTTAATTATGTTCTTGTTTGATTGTTAATTTTAGTACTAGTTATGTAATTGTCAATCGCTGTTTGTTTTAAATCTTTTTCGTGCTTAGGAACCCTTAGTGTGGCTGGGATAGAGTCTCATGTTTTATTCGACTCTGGGGCGTCTCACAGTTTTACGACCCCAGGGTGGGTGTTAGCGAGTGGTATCCAAGAGTTGTCTGGAGATCACTCGGGTGTTGTGAGAGTTGCGGGGGGTCGTTTATTGAGGATTCAAGACTTTGCGGAGAGTGTGAACATTTTGATCGCCTGGAGAGATAATGCGAGCAGATTTGATAGTGTGTCCAGTGGAGCTCTATAACATCATCTTGGGCATGGATTGGTTGGGGAAGTTCATGGCTTATTTGCATTGTCATCAAGGGCGTGTGGTGTTTGAACGTGCTAGTGGGAGACTGGTTTATTAGGGAGTGAGACTGGTTTCGGGGAGTATCGTTGTTTCTACGGTTCAAGAGGAACGTCTGATTGAGCAAGGTTGTGAGGCGTACTTGGCTACTATTTCTATACCTGGTGAGGTCAGAAAGTTAACAGTGCAAGATATCGAGGTGGTTTGGGAGTTCGAGGATGTGTTCCAGCCGTTGAGCAAGTTACCACTATCCAGATCGGATCCGTTCACCATTGAGTTAGAGCCAGAGGCGGCACCATTGTCTAAGGCTCCGTACAAGATGGCTCTAGCGGAGATGGCTGAGCTTGAGACTTACTAGAGAAGGGTTTTATCAGACCGATCAGTTCTCCATGGGGTGCACAAGTTCCGTTTGTTAAGAAGAAGGACATGAGTTTCCGATTGTGTATTGATTATCCGGGGTTCGGGTTACTGTGAAGAACAAGTACCCATTAGCAAGGAACGATGAGTTATTAGATCAGCTGCGGGGTGCTTCGTGGTTTTCTAAGATCGATCTGGCATCAGGTTATCATCAGATTCTGATAGATGAGGCCGATATCAGGAAGACGGCTTTCATGAGAAGGTACGGGCGTTACGAGTTTGTGGTGATGCCGTTTGGGTTGACGAATGCACTAGCTGTGTTTATGAGGTTAATTAACAGTGTATTCCAGGAGTATCTAGATGAGTTTGTCATCATTTTCATCGACGATATTCTAGTGTATTCTAAGAGTTCTAGGGAGCACAGGGTTCACCTGAGAAAAGTTCTGGAGAAGCTATGGGAGCAGCAGTTGTTCGCTAAGCTGAGCAAATGTAGTTTCTGGCAGCGGGAGATTGGGTTTCTGGATCACGTAGTTTTTTTGGCTTGGCGGGCTATTACAAGAGGTTCGTCAAGGGGTTCGCTAGTATGGCGCAGTCCATGACCAAGTTGACGGGGAAGGACGTTCCTTTTGTGTGGTCGGATAAGTGTGAGGAGAGAGTTGTAAAGCTCAAGGAGATGCTGGTGAGTACTCCATTGTTGGCTTTACCCCAGCAGTATGAGCCTTACATGGTGTATGCCGATGCGTCAGGGTCGGGACTTGGATGTGTGTTGATGCAGCAGGGTAAGGTGATTGCATATGCGTCCAGGCAGTTGAGGAACCATGAATGCAATTACCATACTCACGATCTAGAGATGGCTGCAGTGGTGTTTACGTTGAAGATCTAGAGGTCTTATCTGTATGGCGGGAAGGTACAGGTATTCACGGACCACAAAAGTCTGAAGTACATCTTTACTCAAACCGAGTTGAATCTGCGACAGAGGCGGTGGATGGAGTTAGTTGCAGAATATGACCTGGAGATAGCTTATCATCCGAGTAAGGGAAATCTTGTAGCTGATGCGTTAAGCTGGAGGTGGGTCATTTCATACATTGAGCGGGATACAGAGGAGTTAGTGGGCATGGTGAGTGCCTTGAGACTCTATGCAGTGGAGTGGAAATGGGATATGGTTACCATGGATTTTGTGGTAGGTTTACCTGTTTCTCGGGTCAAAGATGTGATTTGGATCATCGTCGATAGGTTGACCAAGTTTGCACACTTCTTAGCCATACAGAAGACCGATGGTGCAGAGGTGTTGGCCAAGAGGTATGTCAGGGAGATTGTACGGTTGCATGGGGTACCGATGAGTATAGTGTCGGATCGGGATCCAAAGTTCTCCTCGTTGTTATGGGCATTTTCCAGAAGGAGATGGGCACTAAGGTACACATGAGCACGACGTATCATCCTCAGACCGATTGGCAGTCCGAGATGACTATACAGACATTAGAGGATCTGTTGAGGATGTTTGTGGTTGATTGGGGTGGTCATTGGGCGGATCACATAAACTTAGTGGAATTTGCATATAATAACAGCTATCAAGCTAGTATCGGCATGGCACCATTCGAGGCGTTATATGGTAGCCCATGCAAGACCCTGCTATATTGGACCCAAGTGGGGGACATGAGTCTGTTGGGGGCTGACTTTGTACAAGAGACGACTGAGAAAGTCCATATTGTGAAGTTGAACATGTAGGAAGCTCAAGATCATCAGAAAAGCTACGCGGATCGGCGTAGGAAAGAGTTGGAGTTCGCAGTGGACGATTTTGTGTATCTGAAGATGGCCATGTAAAGGGTTCGAACAGGTCTATTTCCGAGACTAAGTTGAGTCCACAGTATATGGATCCCGTTAGAGTGTTAGAGCGGGTCAGACCAGTGGCGTATCGGTTGGAGTTGACAGATTCTATGCGGACATTTCACAAGGTGTTTCACGTGTCGATGTTGAAGAAATGTCTGCATAAGGATGATTAGGTGGTGGTGGAGGTGCCATCAGATTTGACACCGAGTATGGTGGTGGAGGCGAGGCCTCAGAGTGTCCTGGATCACCAGGAGAGAATGATCAGGAGGAAGAAGGTTCTAGAAATGCAGGTTTTGTGGGACTGTAATGGAGCCGAAAAGGTGACTTGGGAGCCGGAAGCGAAGATGAAGCGCAAGTTTCCCAAGTGGTTCAACAAACTGGACGGCTAGCCAGGCTTATCATAGTGTTGTATCCAGGGTGTTGGATTCTATTTTTTGTTATGAATTCTGCGTTGTTGTACTCGTTATTTATGGTGTTATAAACGATATACTTTTGAATTTGGTTATTCAATAAAGGCGTTTTAGTGGAATTTTCGCGTTGTGTTGTTACTAGAAGATGAGTAGACAAGGGACATATAACTAGTTGTAGTGATTGATAGCGTGGGTACGGATACCAGGTGTTCGGTAGCCGCATAAGGCTGGTAGTTTTTCTGGATTGGTTTGGTTGATAGGATGGTGGTCCCATATAGCGGCATCGGAGTGCACTGACGAGTCACTGCCGAGTGTACCTGGCCGGTTAGGCTTCTTTGTGATTCCTTACTGGTGGGATAGGTCAATAGAGAGATTGTCGTTGTCTGGCTCTCTATGCATTTGGACGGATCGATCCATGGTGTTGGGTCGTGAAGTCATTATACTCCCGGGTGATGGAGTGGTTGGCCAAACCAAGTGGAGAACTAAAGCCTAATAGCGTTGAGTAAGGATAGCGTGGATAGCGTGGATAGCATTGTTCAAGATAATGTTCAGTTAATAGTGTTGTATCGGTGAAAGGGAGATAGCGATGATAGCGTTGGTAATGGGGTGTGGGTAGTATGGTTGGCCACAGATAGGCAGTAAGTTAGATTCGAGGACAAATCTATGTTAGTGGGGGAGAATTGTAACATCCACAATCCAATAATGGGGGTGTAATTTTTGAATTCAAAAGTTAGGGGTTGATTTGATTAAATCCAGGAGTTGCAGTTGGGTTTAATTGATAATTTTGGAAGTTTGGGGCCAATTGGTGATTTTGGAAAGTTATGGGTTAAACTGATCGAATTGGAAGTTTTTCGGATGGCTAAATTGATCGGATTGAAAGTTTCGGGGTCAGTTGTGAATTTGGGAAAACTGGGGGACTGGTTGGTGTAATAAAGAAAGTTGGATACACATATATGTATATGCATGTGTATCGTCTCTTCCGACGAAACCTAGCCACCTCCGAAGTTGAAAAAGAGAGAGAAAGAGAGAGAGAGAGAGAGAGAGAGAGAGAGCGTTCTGGTGGTGGTGGGTGCTGTGCGCGTCAAGGTTCTTTTCCGCCGGTTGTTTCTCGATCTTTAGGATTTCCGGAAGTTTCAGAAGTCGTCAAACTTTATCCCGGAGATATCCCGAAGTTTTCGAGGTGAGTGCTTGCGTGTTAGAAATAGGCGATAGTGTTTTTGTGTGATAGCGTTGTTTCGGTGATAGCGTTGTTTGGGTGATAGCATTGTTTGGGTGTTGTTTGTTGATTGCGTAGTTATTTTGTTGCGTACATGTGTTGTATGTTTATTTGGTGTAGCTGACAGAGATGTTAGCCCCTGTAGTTTTATGCTTCATTCGGTATCTTTTATACTGAGGCATCTCGTTATGTGATGCAGGTAAAGATTGATTCTTACTGGAGCTCGTGGGACCAAGGCTGTGGGGATTGATGACATGACCAGAGTCTGGGTGATTTATGCTGTTTTATTTATGTCGATTGTTAGACGTTGTCATATGATGTTTTGCTTCCGTTAAGTTGTTAGACTGAATTTATTATTAAATTGGTGAATTTAATGAATAAGATGTCTAAGTTGTTAGAATTGATTTATTTATTTAATTGGTAATTTTAATAAATAAATTATTAATTAGGTTGTTAGAATTTTTTTAAAATTTTTCTATTTTTGCGTGTTTCTGAGTTAGGAAACCGGTCCCGGTTTAGGGTTTTCGGGACGGGTCGTTTCAGGTTTTATGAAAAGCAATGAAATGTGCCATTTTGGAAAACCTATCAACAACAACAAAGATTGAATCCTTTCCAGTCCTAGTTCTAGGCAATCCAAGCACAAAATCCATAGATATGTCAGTCCAGGGTTGAGTAGGGATCAGTAAAGGAGTGTACAAGCCTTGGGACTGTACCTTAGACTTGGCTTATTTGCATGTGACACATCTCCCACAGACTCTCTCTACGTCTCTCTTCATATGGGGCTAATAGAAATGCTATTGCATCACATGGAGGGTCTTAGCAATTCCGAAATGTCCCATTAAGCCTCCTCCATGCGCTTCCCTGACTAGCAAATCTCTCACAGAGCAATTAGGTACACACAAACGATTTTCAAAAAATAAAAATCCTTGATGCCTAAAATATTTCCCAAAAGCGAATTTAGCACAAGACTTGTAAATCTCTTGAAACTGAGCATCAGTCTCATAAAGATTCTTAAGTTGCTCAAATCCTAACAGTTTAGCATCAAAACATACCTTCGAGATAAGGCATCTACAACCACATTTTCTTTACCTTGTTTGTATTTGATCATATACGGAAAAGTCTCAATAAACTCTACCCATCGGGCATGTCTCTTGTTGAGCTTTTGCTTACCTTTTAAATGCTTCAAGGACTCTTGGTCAGTATGAATGACAAACTCCTTTGGCCACAAGTAGTGCTGCCACGTTTGTAGAGCTCTCACTAAAGCATATAACTCTTTGTCATAGGTTGGATAGTTCAGCGTGGCTCCTCCAAGTTTCTCACTGAAAAAGGCAATGGTCTTCTTTTCTTGCATCAAAACAGCTCCAATACCTACACCAGATGCATCACATTCAATTTCGAAAGTTTTCATAAAATCTGGTAAAGACAAGAGTGGGGCATTAGTAAGTTTCTCTTTAAGCGTTTGAAAAGCCTTTTATTGTGATGTTTCCCATTTGAAGCCAATACTCTTCTTGATCACTTCAGTGAGAGGAGCAGCAATGGTACTGAAGTCTTTTACGAATCTACTATAGAATCCTGCAAGTCCATGAAAACTCCTCATTTTGCTCACAGTACTTGGACTTGGCCATTCACAGATAGCCCTCCCTTTCTCTTCATCAACTTGGACGCCATCTGCACTTATGACAAAGCCTAGAAAAACAATGTTATCCGAGCAAAAAGTGTATTTCTTCAGATTGGCATACATTTTTTCTTTCCTAAGAACATTCAAAAATTCTTTTAGATGCTCAACATGCTCATTTAAATTCTTGCTGTAGATTAAGATATCATCAAAGTAGACTACAACAAACAATCCTATAAAATTTTTCAGAACATGGTTCATCAACCTCATGAAAGTACTAGGTGCATTGGTTAATCCAAAGGGCATAACTAACCACTCAGACAAGCCATGTTTAGTTTTGAAAGCAGTTTTCCACTCATCTTCTTTTCTCATCCTAATTTGATGATAGCCACTCTTAAGATCTATCTTTGAAAAGACACTAGATCCATGCAACTCATCTAACATATTATCTAAACGAGGAATAGGATGGCAATAATTTACAGTGATGTTATTGATGGCTCGACAGTCTACGCACATTCTCCATATCCCATCCTTCTTAGTCACGAGTAATACTGGTACTGCACAAGGACTCATGCTCTCTCGGATATATCCTTTGTCCATGAGTTCAGTCACTTGCTTTTGCAATTCCTTGGTTTCAACCAGATTGGTTATGTAGGCTGGTCTGTTTGGAAGTGAAGCTCCTGGAACAAAATCTATTTGGTGCTCAATCCCACTGATAGGCGGTAGTTCTTTAGGGTTCTCCTCAGGGAAAACTTCTTCTAAATCCTGCAAAAGAGAAATAATCTTACTCGGCAAATCCGGTTTGAGGTTAGTAAGAACTTCCTTGTAAACAAACAAAAGAATGGGTTGTTTAGAGAAAAGAACCCTTTTAACCACATTAGATCTCACTAAGAAGTTTGATTGCCTCACGGGTTTACTCTCACAAGCCTTTTTCTTGGTTTTTCTAAAACTCTTTTTTTTTTTGCTGTGAAGTGTTTAGGGATTCACTCATAGTTGCTTCGCCATGTTGTTTCAGCTGGATCTGATCTTGATAGACTTCTTGTTGTGTTAATGGAGCAAGTATTGTTTTTCTTCCCTTGAAGTCAGACAAATACCTATTGGTGTAACCATCATGCATAGCCCTACGATCAAATTGCCAAGGCCTGCCAAGCAATATGTGACTCGCCTCCATAGGCAGAACATCACACAAAATCTCAACCAATACCTGGCTGCTCACTTTCATCTCCTCTACATCATTCAACCATTGAAGACTATAAGGTTTCGGATGCTTCTCCACCTTCAACCCCAACTTTCTTACCATTGTTTCACTAGCTACATTGGTGCAACTTCCACTATCAATGATAAGGCTGCAGACCTTTCCTTGTAGTAAGCATCTCGTGTGAAACAAATTTTCCCTCTGCTCTTGTTCATTAGCCTTAGCTTGAACACTCAATGATCTTCTTGCTACCAAAAGGTTCCCAATGACTGGTAGCTCTACACGCCCTTCTTCTTCTTCTGAAACAGAATCACTTTCTTCTACCTCTTCCTCTGTTTCAATCTCTCCATTCTCTAACAGCAACATAGTTCTCTTGTTAATGCATTCATTGGCATAGTGCCCTCGGCCTTGACAATTAAAACATCTAACTTCCCGATTCCGAGAAGAGTTTACCACAGCTTTTCTCTTGTTATCTTGAGTAGTTGCATTTGGTTTGGAATCTGTTCTGGGCTTGGTATCAATCTTATTCTCTCGATTGTAACTCTGTTTAGAATAATTAGCTCCACGATGGGTTAGAAACTCTTGATTTGTTGTTCCACCAAGATAGCTTTATGAAGCATTTCTTCTATACTATCATATGTTTGCAACTCCATTCTGTCTTGAATGTCACGAGCTAATCCTCCAAGAAACCTTGCCGTAGTAGCTTCAGTATCTTCTTCAATGTCTGCTTTAATCATCAAAATTTCTATTTCCTGAAAATAATCCTCTACACTCTTGGAACCTTGAGACAACCTCCTACGCCTCTGATGTAACTCTCGGTGAAAATGACTTGGAACAAATCTTTTTCTCATCAAATTCTTCATTTCTTCCCAAGTATCAACTTTGCGCCTCCTACTAGTCACAAGTTGATCCCACCAGTTGATAGCTTAATCATAAAATTCTGTTGCTTCGACTTGAACCTTCTTGTGATCCGAATAGGTTTGACAATCAAACACAACCTCTATCTTCTTCTGCCACTCCAAATAAGCATCTGGATCATTCTTCCCATGAAATTGTGGTATCTTCAACTTAAGACCACTGAGATTATTTTCATCTCGTCTCCTTGCTTCTTGGTCACGTCTCGGTCTTCTCCGACTTTGAACTGAAGCATGGCTGCCTCGGCTGTAATAATCCAACTCCTCTTCACTTCTTTCCTGATGAGTTTGAACTCTTTTTCCTCTATCACCATGATTTCATTGTTGCCTTTGCTGAGTTGTATCCTGCTGCACTTGTTGAATTGAATTTTCCATATTGTCTAACCTTGTATGGACAGGTTCCAACTCCTTTTTCAACAAACGCCTCATCTCTCCCAATAAATCTTGCATCTCCAGCTTCTTAGATGCAGGTCCCCTGCTACTATTATCTGATTGATCTCCATCATTTGACATTTTGAATTTCCTGCAAAATAAAGGGTTGGCAATAAAACAACAGAAAATTTCTCACAAGTGTTTCACTCTTTTTTTTTAATAAGTGTTTCTCTCTTATTCTCACAAGTGTTTCACTCTAATCTCTCAAGAACTCTTTCTCAGTGAATTCTTAATGGTTCATATAGAACATCACCAGCCAAATCGATGGTAATTCCAACAGTCCACGAAAAAGAATTGAGATAGATAGCAAAGAATGTTTTTTGTGTTTCCCAGCAAATAAAAGAGATTTGATAGACTAAAATCTGAAAATGATAAAACTGATGAAGATCAAGGAGTTTTGGTGTTTCCCCAACAATCTAAGAGAAGATTTTTTTCGTTTTTGAATGAAAACGTAACTACCAAGAAACTGATAAGGCAGGGAGTTGATCGGACTTTTGATGAATAAGTGACCCAATTTGCCTCAATAAAACCTTCCTTAGGAAAACCCATTGGGACAAAACCAAAGGTTAGAAAAAAAGTACAAATGGATCACCCTCTTTGTTAGTCCACTTGAGAAGGTGTTGCCATCAGCATATTCTGATATCCAATGTACTTTGTTTGATCCTTAGATGCTTGATGATCTTGTACTTGAGTGAATAATCCATTGATTGAATTCTGGAATGCTTTATCTTGCACTTGAGTGAGTAATCCATTGATTGAATTCTGGAATGCTTTATCTTGCACTTGAGTGAGTAATCCATTGTTTGAATTCTGGAATGCTTTAGCTCTTGCTCTTGTCAAATGTCCACTTGGTACAACCAATAAATCCTCAACTCCATGTATGCTTTATCTTGTACTTGAGTGAGTAATCCATTGGTTGTCTCTATTGTTGTCATTGTAGTCGAGACGTGAATTACTTACCTCTCAGGAAACGTAAGTCACAAGCCTCATCTGCTCTTAGGCTCCGATTTGATCTTTGTTTTGATTTATGGCTTTGAGGCTTACCATGTGTGTTATGGACATCTTGTGTTATATAGATTTGAGCCACCGAGTCACCTTCTTTGTCGATCACACACTCAACGCCGTTGGGAGAATCCTCCGAGAAAGGTAATTGGCCAAACTTTTCATATGCATTAATGGTGGCTAGATTGTGTCGCCTTGTTTGTAGTGTGCGTTGAATTGATAATCGGACCAAGCCCAAACCAAGATTAAACCAACAATATTGATGTGTAAATGAAATATGTAAAACAAGAGTTAATTATATGTATGTGAGTGGATTTGGAAATATTTTGTGTGGATTTATTTATTAAATTATTAGCTCGGATTAATTTAATTAATGATCCAAAGGTAATTAATTTAATTGGAGAAACATCGAGTCAACGTTAATCCGATAACTAGAGATTTGGAGTTTTAGAATAAATCCAAATAAAAATTAATTAATTAATTTAATTAATTTTTATTTGGATTTAATCTTTGACCAGGTAACCTAAACTGCTGCAGATCGAGAACCGTTGTTTAGTAGATTTCACCGTTGCTAGTCTTAAACTAAGAAGTCAATCATATGGCTAATGTGAGGGCTATCCTCACAATCTCACTCTCATTTCTGTATAATTGGCTGAAGCTCTAGCATTGAAGTTTAGTTCTAAGATATGTATTGTCTCTATGAGTGTCTCTATGATCGAGTCTGATTCTTTCGTGTTAAACCGGACGTAGGAGATTTTGATGATTTCACATATTGCTTGGTTCACATAATGTGGTGTAGTGTTGTGTTATATGTACTTATATATATACATATATGAGGAGACTTGGTGGGTGTACAGAGTCGGTGTTTCCGTTGTACTGCAGGGGTCTTTTGTGTTTTGGATACGACCAGTCAGTCGATCACTGAGCTGTGACCGCATGTGTATCGATAAAGCGTCTACGGGCGGTGTGGCGGGGAACTATCCTCGAAAGGAAGGCTCTTCGGAGGGTGTGGGCGATGACTTAAGTCGCATAGGTCCTGTTATTTGTTTTTTCTTGGGTGTTTTAGGTGCCGTGTTTGTTACATATTTTAGGGCTAGACTCTCATGGTTGTGGTGTTAAGCCAGGTATGCAGAGTTGCGTGTTGCCCCTAGAATCCCTCACCTCGCTGAGTAACTCCCCTGTTACTCACCCCTCTTTTCTCTTGCAGGTTATTTAAGAAATAAGTTTTGTTCTAGTGGCGGGTTTTGGTGGGATTGTAAAGTTAACACATTGACCAGGATTACGCTAGGAGCCGGGTATCACTGTTTGGTATCAGAGCCCCAGGTTATGTCAAATCGGTTATGACTCGGAGACAGTCATGAGGGAGTTAGGATTCTCAGTTTTGCTATCTTAGAAGTTTAAGTGTTAGTGGACTAGGAGTAGATATGGTTGTTAACCAATTGACCATTGCCCAAGAACGCTACTGAGGTCTGTATTTTTCTTGGTGTGGTGGGTATCGACTCGAAGTCTGTAGAAGAATTTTGCTAGTGTGGTTACACCAATTACTCGACTCACATAATAGGACGTGAAGTTTGATGTGTAAGAGAGTGTGAGATATAGACTCTTAAATGGAGGTTGTAGCGTTGTACATTAAAGTTTGAAAACCCTGAGATCCGTAAAGGAAAGGAGTCTAGTTCAAGAAATGGAATTAGAGTCGAAAAAGGAATGTAAGCTCAAAGGAGAAGAACACTCCAAGTTGGGTTGAAAACTAAGTGGGAGAGTAGCAGACTCTTGAATTCGAGGACGAATTCATTTTTTTAAGTGGGGGAGAATTGTTACATCCCAAATCTTCCAAGGCCTGGGAAGAATATGAGTTAGGCCCAAGAAAGACCATTCACTAAACGAGAAGGGTTTTGTTGTTTATGTGTGTGAGAACGTGTATGTATATGTCATCTTCCTTGTGGCTATAAAAAAGTCCAAGGGTGAGAGAACCTTGAAGCTCTCGGTGGAGATAAAGAAGAGAAGAGAAAAGCCGAGAAAGAGAAGGGGAGGAGAAGCTAAACCAGGTACCACCAACGTTACCATTGTTGTGACCGGAGCTCACCGCCAAGGTTGTCTCTATTGTTGTCATTGTAGTCGAGATGTGAATTACTCACCTCTCCGGAAATGTAAGTAACAAGCCTCATCTCCTCTTAGGCTCCGATTTAATGTTTGTTTTGATTTATGGCTGTGAGGCTTACCATGTGTGTTGTGGCCATCTTGTGTTATGTAGATTTGTGCCACCTAGTCACATTCTTCGCCGATCACACCGTCAACGCCGTTGGTTGAATCATCCGAGAAAGGTAATCAGCCAAACTTCTCATATGCATTAATGGCGGCTGGGTTGCGTCACCTTTGTTGTACTGTGTGTTGAATTGATAACTGGTTCAATCCCAAACCAAGATTAAATCGGCATTATTGATGTGTAAATGAAATATGTGGGACGAAAGTTAATTATCTGTACATAAGTGGATTTGAAAATATTGTTACATGGATTTATTTATTAAATTATTAGCTCGGATTAATTTAATTAATGATCCAAAGCTAATTAATTTAATTGAAGAAACATCGAGTCAACATTAATCCGATAAATCGAGATTCGGAGTTTAAGAATTAATGTAAGTAATTTAATTAATTAATTTAGTTAATTATTACTGAGTATTGACCAAACCGTCCAACGTTTACCTGACCGGCGTTTAGAGTTGACCTGACCAAAACTTGGAAGGAATGTCTTCTCCTTTCCCACGTGTCAAGCCAAGATGATGCATGAACTGAATTTTGACACCTAGCGATGCATGAACCAAGTGTTAAGACCACATAATTCGTGATAACACATGCCCAGACACTTGGCTTCACCAAAATCTCACCCCTTAGCCTATAAATAAGAGCCCTTAGTCCTCCATTGTAAGCTTCATCACCTTAGATCCCAAAATTCCACCACTAATTAGAGCCAGTTAGTCACAGAGAGAAGCTCAGCCACCTGGTAGCAGTCTGTCCATGCCATAGTCATTCTGCAGCAGAACCCGGTAGAGAGAAATTAGGTTTTTGCCGAGTTATAAGGTTTTAGTGAGCGTTTCTTACCCAGATCCATTTTTAGATTTATGTTTTGCTATAGATCTTTTTGTAAGAAGTCTCCCTTGATCTAAGCTTCAGGTTAAGAGCCTTAGACACCCAACAGAAGCTAGATCTAACCCTGAGAAGTCATTGGTAGTGTTTAGATCTGTTCAGCCAAGAAAGGTGAGTTTCGAAGCATGTGATAGCACATGATTTGTTGTGTGATATTCGAAGTGTGTGTTGCGTGTTTTTTTTGTTGAATTAACATTGCATTTTTATTTGATTGCATGGTTTAATTTTTGATAAAATGTGGTTTAGATCTGAGAGGTAGCGGTCGTGACTTCCCATTCCTTGCAGAGTATGTAATACCATGCATACTTTCGTAAGAAGACTTGGTCTAGGCTCGCCCCCTTAGGTCAAGTGGATACGGTGGTATCAATTTCCCGAGTTCCCCACAAATGATGGAATTAACTTGGAAGGCAACTCTGGACTCGCGAAACTTTGTGTTTAGGATGGTCAGTGTTGTGGTGCATCTCTGGACTCGGTAGAATCTGAGTCTAGGATGGTCAGATTTGTGTTAGAGAAGTATGAGCATGCAGAATGATATAAGAAAATGTTAAGGAAAAATTATTAAAAGGAAGTAAAGGTTGGGTTAAAGTCCCGGTGGTCGGGTCGCATGCATTATTATTATTGCTTGCTTGATTGTGGTTTGGGGTTGGGGTTATTAGAAGGATAGCCGAACTTACTGAGTAATCTTAGATTACTCAAGATTCTACCTTTGTTTTGCAGGTAACCATAGTGAGACACTTTGATATGATCCTTCCTAAGAATCGGCACTTTCGGATTCGTAGAACGATGAAACAATGGATAATCTTCGAGGGACTCGAAGTGGTGGATCGAATGGTCGCAAAGAGGTTGCGAAAGGCCTTTGATATTTCGGTTGTCTCCTAGGATATGACGCACCTAGACGAGACGATCATTTGACTCCTTGGATTTGACACACCAAGACGAATCAAGAGAACTTGATTGGATATTACACACCAATCGAAAGATGTTCACAAGGAACAAAAGAGAATCACTCTCAGATTTTTATAAAAAAGAAGTTGTATATCCCTCTCTCAGATGAGATTACACGAAATATAAAGAGTAGAAAACTTAGAAACTAAGCTAAGTCATTTTTTCCACTATAGGACCATGGCGTCGAACCTCTACTCCAATACCTTTCCTCGGTGAGTGTAGATGATTCTTCCTGAAATCCCGCAAGTTAAGACCCTTAAGAATCATATAATGATAAAAAGAAAACAGTTTTGAAACTCCATTTTCCAAGACCAGCTCGAAACTTCCATGCTTCCGCTGCGTCACTCTTATTTTAGAACTTTTGTTGCGGCTAAAATCAAGAAAATCTCCCTTGTTGACAAGTAGATCAAAACCTTGAGTTTGCTCACCATTGCCTTGAATCACAAAATCAAATATCATAGCTTTGCTCTCGGATTTGCAAAACGCTGCATCGCCAAAAACAAAATCAACATGTTCGACTTCTTGAATCTCACATTCATATTGAACCGACAATAGCATCTTATCTCCATCGACTTCTTCCAGCAACTCAAAATCCAAAATATAAGGATCAAGTGTAGGAGACAAGCTATACCTCCTTGATTGTGCAAATGATTCATCACACTTTTCAAACGAATCCAAGTTGTCCATTGACTCCTCCTTTTTCGCCACGAGAATTGTATGCAAATCCTCTTGAATTGCCAACACATTTTTATGATCAGATTTTTCAATGAATTCTTCTCCTTGTACATTCTGACCAGCTTCCTCTAAATCAAGAGAATCTTCCTGAACAAAGCTAAATTCTTTTTCGACAAAAGTTGTAGGTGGTGTTGTAGCCTTTGAATCTATCTTCTTGTTGCTTGCTTTATCTTTAACAACCACTTTAGAATTAAGAGAAGATCCATAATCATAAGGACTGATGTATGGCTCTTTCCTAAATTCAGTTGGTGAAAATCTCCTCTTAATAAGTCTCTTCTCAACTAGAATAGCCTTATGCAACATATCTTCCCATAATCATAAGGACTGATGTATGGCTCTTTCCTAAATTCAGTTGGTGAAAATCTCCTCTTAATAAGTCTCTTCTCAACTAGAATAGCCTTATGCAACATATCTTCCAACTCCACAAAATGTTGCACTTCCACTCGTAATTGAATTTTTCGATTCAAGCCATTAAGAAACCTCGCCATTGTAACTTTTTGATCTTCTACAATGTTTGCCCTGATCATAAGAGTCTCTAACTCTTGAAAATATTCCTCCACACTTTGATTTCCTTGAGACAACCTACGGATTTTTTGGTGTACCTCTCGATAATAAGGACTATGCTCAAAACGTTTCCTCGAAAATTTAGACAAAATTTGTGGTTGCCTTCCTTGCGTCTCCTCTTGCCTTCTACCCCAACTCTTATTGACAACTAGGTCTATACTTCTCAACAAACCAAATTTAGAAATGATCGAAATAAATTTTTTTTTTTTTTTTTTAAGAAGATGAAAGGGTAGAAGATGAAAGAAATGAAATGAAAAGGTGAGGAAGATGAGAAGATGTATAGAACAAAAATACCAATACCGGAAGTGTGCTCTGATACCAAATGATATGATCCTTCCCAAGAATCGGCACTTTCGGATTCGTAGAACGATGAAACGATGGATAATCTTCGAGGGACTCGAAGTGGTGGATCAAATGGTCGCACAGAGGTTGCGGAAGGCCTCTGATATTCCGGTTGTCTCCTAGGATATGACACACCTAGACGAGATGATCACTTGACTCCTTGGATTTGACACACCAAGACGAATCAAGAGAACTTAATTGGATATTACACACCAATCGAAAGATGTTCACAAGGAACAAAAGAGAATCACTCTTAGATTTTTATAAAAAAGAAGTTGTATATCCCTCTGTCAGATGAGATTACACGAAATATAAAGAGTAGAAAACTTAGAAACTAAGCTAAGTCATTATTGTCTTAGAATAAAGAGAAATAAAAGAAAAGAAATAAAGATAGTGTGTTGAATGTGAATTCAACCCTTGGACTCCTCATGCATGCATCTTGAAATGATCCTTGGACTTCTCCATGCTTCTTTGGCTGAGATATTCTTTTGCTGGGGTTTATTGGGCTTGCTGGACTTTGTAGCAATACCTCCTAGATGCCAAACATAAGCCTGGAGGCTTGCAAACCAATGAGGCCTTGAACTCTTCATGTTTAGAACCAGATTAACCCGTTTTGGTAAATGGGCTGTGACTTTGTGATCCAATGGAATCTCCTTAGGCTCTTGGTCTTGTCGTAAAGCTAAGAGATCCCTTAACATTCTCCAAGTGGTCTCGTGTCTAAATAATTCCTGAGTTGGGCTGTGGAACTAGATCTTTGGCCTGGACGCGTGATTGAACCTGAAGAAGATCATTCGGTTTGTAAAATTCATTTCTTCCAAGTCTGACTTATTTTGATGGAAATCCAATTCGACGTGATTCTGGAATGGATCAAGATTCCAGAAAAATTTAGTTCGTCGCTTAACTCCTTCTGGTTTGCTCGGAATCCTCTATTGAACGTGCGTTGGTCCAAACCGAGTAAGCTGAAGATCATATGACTTGTAAATTCAATATCTCCTTCATATGAACTTTCTTTGGACTGATTCCATTTTAACGTGAACCTCTGATGCGTTGAGAATATATTCCAAGTTGTCTTTGGGCTGGATTAGTTGAGCTTGGATGTCCTTTCACTGAACAAGACACATGGGTCTTCTCGCCTAGCACTCGGATCGATCGGCCCGGATCAATGTTTAGCTCTTGATCTTGTGACTTCTCCAATGTTTGAAAAATATATAATCTTGATTATATTTGATTCTTTCCAGGATCATATCACACTTAGAGAGGAAGCTGAACGTTAGGCCACCAGTGTAGTGTTCAATGTCTTTTGTAAAATGATGGGTTTTTGGGCTTTATGCTCTTGTGTATTTTACTTGAAAAACATTTGGAATATGTTTTGGGCTGTTATATATATTAATTCATATTTTCTATAATTCGTACGAGTTCCCCAATGGTAATCGATCCTGTCCGGATCTGTGCAACGGTTGTTTTCGGCAAGGGTTGAAAAGCCTAAGTTGTAAGCAAAAGGGAAAATGTTTAAGGATGATCAGCTAAGGCTTGATCCGTTTATGATCCTTGGCTGAATATCCTTAAATGTTTTCATTCTGATTATTGCAGGATGTCAATGACTTGTCCGGTCATAGAACGGTCTGCAGTTGCTACAATTGTTGTCACCGGAGCGCACCGCCGAGGTTGTCTCTATTGTTGTCTTTGTAGTCAAGATGTGAATTACTTATTTCTCCGGAAATGTATGTCACAAGCTTCATCTCCTGTTATGCTCTGATTTGAAGTTTGTTCTGATTTATGGCTTTGAGGCTTACTCTGTGTGTTGTGGCCATCTTGTGTTATGTAGATTTTTGCCACCGAGTTACCTTGTTCGTCGATCACAGCATCAACGCCGTTGGGGGAATCCTCTGAGAAAGGTAACCGGCCAAACTTCTCATATGCGTTAATAGCGGCTGGGTTGTGTCGCATTGGTTGTAGTGTGTGTTGAATTGATAATTGGACCAAGCCCGAACCAAGATTAAACTGGCATTATTGATGTGTAAATGAAATATGTGGAACCAAAGTTAATTATTTGTACATGAATGGATTTGGAAATATTGTTGCGTGGATTTATTTATTAAATTATTAGCTCAGATTAATTTAATTAATGATCCAATGCTAATTAATTTAATTGGAGAAATATCGAGTCAATGTTAATCCGATAAATCGAGATTCAGAGTTTTAGAATTAATCAAAGTAATTTAATTAATTAATTTAGTTAATTATTATTTGGATTTAATCTTTAACCGGGTAACCTAAACCGCTGTAGATCAAGAACCGTTGCTGAGCAGATTTCACCGTTGCTAGTCTTAAACCAAGAAGTCAACCATATGGCTAAGGTGAGGGCTAACCACGCAATCTCACACTCATTTCGGTATATTTGGCTGAAGCTCTACAACTGAATTCTAGTTCTAAGATATGTATTGTCTCTATGAGTATCTCTATGATCGAGTCTGATTTCTTTCGTGTTAAACCGGACGTAGGTGATTTAGATGATTTCACATATTGCTTTGTTCACATTA
>CM051366.1:2732641-2757641 GCA_028015245.1 Cardamine occulta
TCTGGTGTAGTGTTGTGTTATATGTACTTATATATATATATATATGTTTATAAGGAGACTCGGTGGATGTACAGAGTAGGCGGTTCCGCTGTACTGCCGGGGTCTTTTGTGTGTTGGGTACGGCCAGTCAGTCGATTGCTAAGCCGTGACCGTGTGTGTATTGATGTCACTGTATTTGACATGTTTTTAGCCCTTATTTATCATCATTTTAGCACAGTTTCATCCATTGTTTATACCACTTTCTATCATACTCATCATCTTAGAGTACTTAGGAGTTTTTGCATAGGCATTGCATACATTTTGCATATTGGAGTTGATATTAGGTACTTATGGAGCTCAGGAGATTAGATTTGGATGCTTGTACCTGACTCGATGCATGGACTCAACCTGACTTGGAGAAGGAGCCAACCCCACTTGACCTGAAGACTCGAGTGAAGGAGGTCGAGCTGAATATCCATACTGTTCGAGAAAGCTAGTGCATGGCCATATGATCTACTTGCACTCTTTTTCCCTTATCTCGGTTTTTTCCCATTGGGTTTTCCGAGTAAGGTTTTTAATGAGGCTTGTGGCTCATATGTTCATCTTTGCCATTGCCTAGTTCTGATCCATCAAGGCCCATTTAGATGACATTTTGTGCATCCTTATCTCTTATTTTTCTATCTATTTGAATTCAAACTTTTTCTTTTAATTATGCATGGTCTTTGTGTGAGTTTACGAGGCATGTCTCGTAACTCTACACCATTTATGTCTCTTCTCCTTCTACTCTTCGCCTCCTTCTCTTTATATTCTGATCTGAACTCTTTGTATCAGTTATCAAACTTTTATTCTAAAAATCTTTTAACTTGTTTGATTATTTCTTCCTTAAAGTGTCGGGTCTTCATTCCTTCACACCTAGCAAGCCGATAGTCTAAGGATCAGTCATAGTTCTTAAGAAGTATCACGCACTTCCACCCCTTGTTCGAAGTATTGGGTCTTTACCCTCTCCTGGACAAGCTTGAAGTCTAAAGATCTTTCACAACCTTTGGAAGTTTCACATCGATCCATAAAACTCATCAGACCATACTCGCCGTTCACATCATTTCATCACTTCCGCATCCATCATCTCTTCACTCTGACCATCACAACCTCTTGGAGAGCATTCAGGGACGTGATCCTCACCAGGATCATATCAAGTGGTATCAGAGCAGACTCCACGTCAGGTTGTGTCTTTTCAAATCGATCACACCCTTTCATATTCCGCAGATCATTTGAATTGATTCTGTCTGTCGATTGCTATAATTTTCATAATCGTTTGGGTGATAGATAAAATCCTGAAATCTGTTTCTAAAGAACCTATTAAGAGTCTAGTTTCTGTGAAAATTGATTTCAGAATTTTTGGACACGATTTGATATTTTAATCTGACCGATCATCTTCAAGTGTTTTCGAGAAAAGGATTTCTGCGATTTTCAGTATTTTGATTATCATAAATCCGTTTTAATCGCTAAAATAGTGAGATCAGTTGGATCTGTTTTGAAAAAGAATCTAGTATTTTAGAAAACTGTTTCTAAAAATTTTGAACTTGTTTTGATCATTTATTCTGTTCGATCAAGTCAAACAGTCGTTTAGGATTCTAGAAAGCTTGCTGAGTTTTTCTTTGTTGTGTTTCTTTGGGCATTTTTATTTGTTACTTGTTTGAATCTGAACAGATACCATGGTGGGAACCAGCAATGGTGAAGAAGAATCGTCCAACTCCAATAAACAACTCCTTGATTCCTTTAGAGCCCTGATGGACGAAAGTATGGCAACCATGAGAGCAGAGCTGAGAGTTGAGCTAGAAAGATCCATCAATGACCGAAAAAGGAAGGAAAAAGAGCTTGATCCCAAGCCACCAGACAACACAAAGAGTTCAACATGGAGCAGACCATATCAAACTTCCCAAACTCTTAAATCATTTGTTCAGTATAATTCTTATCCTGATTCTGTTTCTAAAATTCAACTCTATTCTTTTTCAGGAAAAGAAAACTATCTAGAGTGGGAAAGAAACATGGACAACTGGTTTTGCTACATCAAGGTCTTGAAAAGAGAGAAGCTAGGTTTTGCAATTGAACAA
Organism: Cardamine occulta; assembly: GCA_028015245.1. Classification (NCBI taxonomy): domain Eukaryota; kingdom Viridiplantae; phylum Streptophyta; class Magnoliopsida; order Brassicales; family Brassicaceae; genus Cardamine; species Cardamine occulta. The sequence continues at coordinate 2,734,732 of CM051366.1, forward strand.
CTCACAGGAAGCGCTTATAAGTGGTGGCAGCAAGAAAGAGAAGACCGCAGATTCTACAAGAAGCCAACTATCACTTCTTGGGAAAGTTTAAAGGAGCTCCTATGGGAAAAGTATGCACCAAGGAGCAGGAACAAAAGCCACACTACTACAGAACATGGCAAAGCAACCAAGGACAACAACAAGCACTGGATAGAAACGTTTACAACTCAAATGGAGCAAGTGTTGAATGATCATTATAAAGGACTTCGTCACAAGCATCAACAAAGGAAAGAACAAGAGGAATCGCAAAGAAAAGAAATTGTGCTGCATGAAAATGCTGAGAACAAGATGAAAGAGAATATGGAGATTCAACCATGTGAACCAAAGCAATGTCATACTATGGAGCATGAGAATGACAAAGCTGAAGGAAACACAAAGGAGAAGAATCCACATTTGATGTCAACCACTTCACAAGCTTGTCGAGCTCACTATGTTTCAAATATCACCATCTTCAAAGCTGAAATGTTACCAAACATCTTGTGTGGTACTCAAGTAAGTTTAGATTGCGAGTTTATTCATAACTAGAATATTTCCACCTTCACTCGTAGTTTCAAGCAACCTGTTTTGAATGTTGAAGTTTCTAGTATAATACACTTGATTTTATCCTTAAGTGCCAAGGAAGATACAGGAACCATAGATGTGTGCAAAGACATGCCATCAAACTCAGAGCTCATGACGTGTTCTCTAGCCAATAAAAGAAGTACAGAAGTCAGCAACACCCTCTTGAAAGAGAAAACTGAAAGCAAAACAGTGGAGCAATTTCCCTATTTCAAAAAGTCTTTGGAAGCTAAGTGTATTCTTTCTTCTACCCAATCTGATTATGTGCTTGAAAAACTAACCAGTTTAGAACCGGTGTATCCGAGTAGTATTGTTTGTTTTTTCACAGATCTTAGAAGAAGAATCACCAAAAACAATGCAAAGGAGTTTACCACTGATTAATGAATCGGAGCAGCCAACCAGCCTTGTACCAAAACATGTCCTTATGCCATTTCCTTTTGACTACCCAAGAAAGCATTGTAAGGAAATTTATTTGGTTAGGACAGAACCTAATTTGTTTGTTATGGTTTCTGCTCAAGATGAAAAACGTTTTGGTTTGGAAAATGTGAAAGCGTTTTGTGTTTCAAAATCCGTTTTTGATAAAATAATTACAACTTTTGAAACATTCACGCTTGAAAAGTTCTTTGAGCTAAATGGTTTTATGTTTGAAGAGTTTTGTGAATTTGACTCTTCTTTGAAAGTTTCTTTGTGTAGTGATGCATTTGATCTGTTTAGAACTTTTTCTGAATTAAAACATGTGATTAAAAACGAGTTGTGTGATTCAAATTTGTTCAATGTGCTTTATAAACCAACTGTGAACAATCATGTTTTAGAATTTTCTACTTCAAGTACAATGCACTTGTTTGTCCCATGAGTGTCGAAAAAGGAACAGGAGACATGGAGAATCATAAGTACTTGAGAGAATTGACAATCAAAGAAAAGCCACCAGATTTGCATCAACTTCAATCCATTCGTGGAGCTAGAGAAGAATTCACGTATTTTATTCAAATCAAGGAGAATCCACCAGATAAATGCCAGCAAAAGACTTATCATTTTGGAATTTGGAACTGGAAGTACCTGAGGAAAACAACTTCAATCACCCAAGGATGCTTCATTCCAAAACTCTATTTTGATAACAACTACATGATTATCTGTTCAATATTTTTCTTTGTGCTTAAACTGTTTCCTTTTGATGTAGGAGATCCTGCGTTCTTACAGTTCAAATCAACAAACCAGGATCATGGAAAAGTAGCCAAAGAATCTTCAATGTTCAAAGATAAACCCCCGGATCCCGTACCATTCACTTTGATGATAATGATCACCGAACACATCGAGAATCTTATCCAGGTAAGTAACTCTTTGACTCGACTTGTCTCTTATGATTCAAGAGCTGTGATTATGAGTTCAATACACCCAGAAAACGTTGAGAAAAGGATAGGATTATTCATAGCATGTTTGGAACCGGACTCTTGTTTTAAGATGCTAGTAAAAGAGGAACATGAAATGGTTAATGCTTTAGTCATAGTTGAAACTTGTTTATCTGTTTATTGTGTCTCCGCAACTGCAATAATGCACTTGATCTTTGCCAAAAGTATTGAGTACAAGTTTGCAGGTACAAGAGAGGAACCACTAGATATCTTTGTGAGGAAGAAACCTATTGCTTATTTCAGAATGATCTTTAAGCCTGGTGAAAGTTTTTGGAATCAAATGAAGAGAGGACGTTTTCTAACCCAAACAAAGATCAAGCTGATGCCAAGAAGCTTGCAAGGTAAGTATTTTCTGATTTTAAACTTTAATGATTCTAACTTAGCTCTTTTCCTTGTAGATTTCTCGGTAAGAATTCAGGTAAGTATTTCTTTTTCTCGATTTGTTTCTCATGACTTAAGGGCTATGAGTATGAATATATTATCTGTAGAAATCATTGAGAAAAAGTTAGGTTTATTCGAAGATTATTCGAAACAAAAGTCTTCTCTTAGGATGCAAGAAAAAGAAGAACTTGACAAGAATAATGCTTTGATACAATCTGTTACTTGTTTTCCTGTTTATTGTGAGTCCATGCATGTGATAATATGTTTGCTCTTTGCCAAAGGTGTTGTCTACATTGCAGGTATAAAAGAGGAGCCACCAGATTTAGAAGTGCTCTCATCCAATAACTTTGTGCGGACTGGAATTGGAATTGATTTGAAAAAGGAGCTGAACATGTTACAAATATCTGTTCTTGTGGAAATGGTTATGAAGTTAGAAGTTCTAACCAAAGCTCTCCAAGAAAATGACTATGATGTTGAACCTCACTTGAAGCTTCACAACAAAAATATCCAATCATTTAATCTTCGAGATAAGTTTATATTCTGATATGAACTCTTTGTATAAGTTATCAAACTTTTATTCTAAAACTCTTTTAACTTGTTTGATCATTTCTTGCTTAAAGTATCGGGTCTTCATTCCTTCACATCTAGCAAGCCGATAGTCTAAGGATCAGTCATAGTCCTTAAGAAGTATCACCTACATCCACCCCTTGTTCGAAGTATTGGGTCTTTACCCTCTCCTGGACAAGCACTAAGTGTAAAGGTCTTTCACAACCTTTGGAATTTTTGCATCGATCCATAAAACTCATCAGACCATATTCGCCGTTCACATCATTTCATCACTTCCCCATCCATCATCTCTTCACTCTGACCATCACAACCTCTTGGCGAGCATTCAGGGACGTGATCCTCACCAGGATCATATCAACTAGAGAGACATTCTCTGAAGCTTGGGAACAATTCAAGCTTTATATTACTCAATGCCCACATCATGGATTCAATAATGAAGCATTCCTTAGCACATTCTATGGGGGAGTTCTGCCTCAGCTAGGATGTTGTTGGATACAACCAGCAATGAAAATTTCTTGAACAAAGATGTGGATTCAGGATGGGAATTGGTAGAGAATCTCGCTCAGTCCGACAGCAACTACAATGAAGACTATGATAAAAAGATATTGAGGAGAGGCACAAAAAAGAGATTAAGGCCTTGAATGAGAAGCTGGAGAAACTCTTGATGGTTTTGCAAAAGACAGTGCATTTTGTTGGTGAGGAAGAGCAGTTCCAGAACCAAGATGGGGTGACTGACATGCTAGAAGAGGTCAGCTACATTCAGCTAGGGGGGGGGGTTACAACCCCAATTTATCTTACATGAGCAACAATGTAGCCAATCCCCAGGACCAAGTCTACCATCCACATCAGAACAAACCATTCATTCCTTATACTCAGAACTAAGGTTTTGCTCCTAAGCAACCTCAACAAGGAGTATATCCATAGCAATTTCCAGCATTGAATCCATCACCTGGTTTTGCACCACAGCAAACCCATAATGCTCCTGATATTGACTTGAAGAACATGTTGCAACATATTCTTCACGGACAGGCCAATTATGCAATAGAGTATACCAAAAGACGTGCTGACTTGAAGAACCACATTGACTGCTCCTACAATAATCTCAACAATAAATTTGAGACTCTCAATTCAAGGCTGAAGTACCTTGAGAACTTGAGTTCATCCTCTTTAGCAAGTCTATAGGACAACTACCAGGCAAGGCTGTCCAAAACCCAAAGGACTCTGAAAATGTCTATGATATTTCATCAACACCAGCACTCCATCTACCTTGAAGAAAAGATATGCTTCATTCACAGTGGACTGTGATGCTCAAGGTGGGGAGGATGTTGTTCAGAAACCAAAGGAAGAGGGCAAGCTCGATGGTCCCACTCAACCATCTGCTCGAGTTCAATCCAGAATTGCTGAAAAACCTGTAATGAAGGTTCCAGTCGACCCCACTACTCGATCTAGTGGGCGAGTTAAGCCCGCTGAGCTCCAACCTCCTAAGATTTTCAACCAAGATTTGCTCCTTTCTTGTCTTTACCCTCAGAGGTTCAAGAAACAAATCCTAGAAGATTATGCAGCTCTTATTGACAGGAGTGTGAAACATACTGAAAGTCTTATGCCACTCAGAGATGCATAAAAGCTCACCAAAAATAAATGGAAAATTTCCAGATTGAACTTTTTTAATTTTACAAACTGAAACAATTTCTTGTTTCTTGTTTACTTGTGGTCCATGGTATGTGATTCGTCCAGGTTCTTCTTTAGATGCAGTGTGATATCCCTTGGTTCCTAGACCTGACTCACTATCTCTTGGAAAGGACAAGTGCTTCAATCCCGTCATCAAGTCATTAAAAACATAAGGTAACATGTCAGTTTGAACCTTATCATGCATTGGGGCAAAATCATATTCTTGATCCCTTTGCTCCGTAATGGCATGTGGATCTTGGGCTTGTGAGTCCGAGTCACAAGTTGTTGTCTCTTAGGTTACACCTATAGCCGTGTTCTCCACATTAGGATCTAGACCTGTATCAACATCCTTTGGCAAAGACAGGTGCATGACACTAGAATTGGAAATTGATTGAACTAGACTATCACTTGATTTAGGTGAATTCGGTTTTGGTTCAAGAGATGCGAAATTTAAAAATTTTCCGAGGGGATAAGTTGCAGAAAAATGACCTCTTAGGTGACACCTAGAACAATGTACTTCTTTAGACTTTGAGAGGTTAGAGGACTTACCTTGAGTCTCCTTGACTTGAGGTTCACGCAAGAGTGTCGTAATCAACTTTGATTGGACCTCCTTTGCTTGAACTATTAGTTTAGCCTCTGGCTGCTTCTCCATAGTTTTTGAAAACACTCTCTTCTGCTCATGAGAATAGGCAAGGTGGTGCTCTCGAGTTGGTGGCATTTTTTGTGCTGACTTTAGGCTCCTTGGGGCTGCTTGGTACACGGATATTGTCAGGTTGTTGCTCTGATTTTGGTGCATCTTCACAAACTCTTTGTACATCGTTGCTTTGAGATCTCCCTAATCTTGCAGATTTCTGTTGTAGAAAGTGGGTGTATCTTCTTTCAGCCACCACTTGTAAGCTTCTCCAACAAGATAATCAGCAGCATATGATAACTTTTCTTCTCTTGGGATGTTGTTGGTGCGCAGCCACTGCTTCATATTATTTTCTCACCTGAGATAATCCTCAGGGTCCTTGCTTTGACCTGAAAAGATAAGGGTATTAGAAGTGTAAGCATGTTAGTTGTTAGTTTTCGTCCTTTGGCTGGCTGATGTGGATTGAGTTTCCACTCGGTGTGATGCAACTCCATAGCTATGGCGCTTCTTTTCACGCTTGGGAGTATGGTATTTATCTGGTGGTGCAGGCTCTACATATTCAACTCCTGGTGCATCTCCACATCCATATTCTTCTCTTTGTTGTTGAATTCATGTCAGTCTTTCCCCTAATGTTTGGATTTCCCCTAATGTGCCATGTTAAGTTGTTCAGCTTGCTCTCCCATGTCGAGTCTCCTGTAATACACTTAGCAAACAGATCAAGTGGAAAAGGAATTTGACGCAAACAGAAAAAAATCACAAAACAAAAAGGTAAGGTGCAAGACCAAGCAGCAGATGCAAACAAAAACACAACGTGATATGAAAGCAATTGAGTCATACAGCAATATCTACAAACAAACGATATGAAATATTCTCTTTTTATATATATATATATATATATATGAACTGATGACACAATGATACATAACAATATGAATGCAGCAACACGAATTCAAAGAACAATAAATAAAAGAGAAAACAAGAAAACTAGGAAAACAAGATGCAACACAGGCTAGGGTTTTTGACAACCTGATTTGGGAGCTGGTGGTAACACGCTCTCTCTTAGACAATTTATGGAGTGAAGTGGATTGAGATGGAGCTGATTCAAAAGGTGGTAACACTCTCTTTGAATAAGAGATGAGATGAGATGATGATTGGGGTGGATCGAGAGATGTCACATAGAGGATGAGAAGCTATGTGATAAGTCTTAAACACTCAAGCTTCAAGGAATCGCACACAAGAAGGCTGGAGCAGTTAGCACTCTTACTTCAATGGTTTCACACACAAGGAACACACAAGAAAGGGGTGGTTGGTTCTTTGCTAGAAAGAAAACTTGGTTTTTATCAATCAACGTCTAATCCTCTTACAACTCGAGCATGGGGCTTTTATAAGAGAACACTAGGCCTAAACAACATAAATAACTAAAATACCAAGAAGTTTAAATCGAAAACAACAAGGTTTGCAAGGAAAAAGTGAATAATTCTAAAAATGGAAAGTTTTTGTGCACTGGGACTTATCTTGAACTTGTGCATGTTTTGAGCTTGTGGGATATGTATTAGATTGGTAACAAGCTCTGGAACACGCACTAAGGGTGTTGCTTCGTTAAAACCTTTCTCGGAAAACCCAATGGGATAAAACCGAGATAAGGAAAAAAGTACAATTCCTTAGCACGTCTTTGTGTGTCTTCTGCCCTAGGAAGTGGTGAAGACACTGCTCCTGGTCGCCAAACATGATTCTCCAATGATAGCCCTTGAGCTCTCCTTAGCTGAAATGAAAAACAAAGAAGCTTCGGTGCAGCCTTGTAAAACTGGCAAGAAGAAGATATTTTGTTTCTTGGGCTGTAAGCAAATGTTGTCATGGTCTTTGTTGAGTCCGTTGCATTTCCTAAGCTTAACATAGCCTTCGTCTTGCTCTTGTAATATATCATTTGAGCTTCCTTGACATCGGGTACATGACCTGGGTTTAAGTGCGGTTTTATGTCCTCTTCAAGCTCAGAACAATGAATGCAAGACAATCACCGAGAATAAGATCATCATCTTAAAGAAGCTTGAGGATCCTGGATTCTTAACTTTGCCATGTTCCTTGGGTCAAACAGTCTTCAGAAACTGTCTATGTGACCTCGGAGCTTCAGTAAGCATCATGCCATTATCGGTGGCTGAGAGGTTGGGATATGAAGACTATAAGACAAGTAAGATTTCCCTAGTTTTAGCTGATAGGACTATTAGCCGTCCCTATGACATGCTCGAGAATTTGCCACTCTATATTGGCTATGTTGAAGTACCTACTGACTTCATAGTGATGAAGATGGAGGAGGAGCCAAGAGATCTTCTGATTCTTGGAAGACCCTTCTTAGCATCAGCTGGTGCAATGATTGACACAAGGAATGGGAAGATCAACCTCCACCTTGGAAGCAACCTAGTTATGAAAGCTATTATAGATGTTAAGCTGTTCTCCATTAAAAAGATTGATGATTTGGTTGAGGAACAGATGAAAGAAGCTGATGATGATGCAACTCCTGAAGAGTTACCCATTATTCCTTCTGAACCTCTAGATTGGACTCTGAAGAGAGACCATTTAACTGATGAGGAGGAGATCTACCTGAGAAATCAAGCACTTGAGACTCAGTTGGAGGATCCAACAAGGGAAAGTGCTGAGTTAGATGAGATGCTGATTGATCAAGGATCTAGTACAAAAGGAATTACACTCAAGGGAGTTGCAGGTTGGACTCGACCATGTAACTTGATGTGCAAGTCGAGTAGCTACTTCAGTGGATCAGAAAGTGTCGGCTCGACCTCTACACTCGAGTTTTTTCATCTCTCACAAGTTGAAACCATCAAGGGTCTAAACGAAGTTTTAGCTGATCTCACCAGTCAGGTTGAGATGTTGAAGATGCAAGTGAAAGAGCTCAAAGGCAATGTGAGTAGCTCCTCTCCCAGCAGGGTCACCAAAAAGATAATTGGACATGGGCTGAGTAGAGTTTTCATCAATGCCACCATAGCATCCTCCTTTTACAACCCACCAAGGACTCAAGTAGGAACCTTAGTGCCTCTCTATCATCCACCTGCTTAAGTGACTTAGAACAAGCTCACTTGCTAAATGACTATCCTTGTATATTTCCTCTCTCTTTATATTTTTTTTCTTTTAGATTTTGGTATATTTATATTTTTCTTTAGTGTTGTGGATCTCAGAGAAACTTGGAAGGGAGCCTAAGGACAATAATCAAATCAAAAGAAGAAGTTTTAGTCCCAGAAGAGCACTCGATGTCACCACTCGAGCATAAAAGTTAAGTGGTATTCAGAGCGGCTTGACCCCTTCACTCGACCACACTACTCAAGAAAACTGGTCGAGTCAATCAGGTTTTATCCAGAATCTCAGCTTTAATTCCTTACCACTCAATTTATCTGATCAAAAACCCTATCCATTCGACTTTAAAAGCATCAGACGTTCCTCTCTCTATCTTCACCATCATTTTTGCAATTTCATCTCTCTCTAAGCATTTTTCTCTCAATTTTTTTTTTATTTTTTTCATCAAATCTAATGAAAATATTTAGCTCAAATCACGAATCTGGATCACGCAAATAAGTATCTTGAACCCTTAGCCTCGATTTAGCAAAAATATGGGTCGATTCATGTTTTTGATATTTTCTGGGTTCATGCATATTCATACAGTTTATGGGTTGAGATTTTGTGAATTTACGTTGGTTAGATTGATGATTGAAAGATTTGGGTGATAAGAATTGAATTACAAATCAGTTTGAATGATTAGAATTTTCTAGATTTTGTGAATTTCATTTTCTTAAATCGGATTGAATCATTGTTTGATAATGTTTGGATTTTCGAATTCACATCTCCATAAACTTGTTTCGAGCATCAAATTGAAATTACTAAATCTATTTGAAGAATTTAACATCAATTGTTTGTTTGATGCTTGAGTATAATTGCTGCAGAAATTGGAGTTTAACTCGAATAATTGATTGCATCATGCTTGAAAAGTGAAATTGAATTTCTTTGAAGTAATTAGCTCGACCCCTATACTTGAGCAGTCAGGTCGAGTCGATTCAAGATTTTTGGGGAAAACATGTACTCGACCACATCACTTGAGTGGTCGAGTCGAGCTTGATGAGAATTTCCAAAAAATCGAATTAACTCGACTAAAATGCTCAAGTGAACTGGTCGAGTAAACATAATTGTGAATAATTCTTCAACTTCCAATCAATTTTAGGAACACCAACGAGGCAAGGATAAGCCAGGCACGAGCAGCAACAATGGCTAGGAGTTTCACCAAGGTTAGGAACGCTAACAGAGTGCCTGAGCTGCGAGATGAAGAGATTGAGGAACCGATGCCCTAACAGTCTGAAGAAGTTCTCCAGAGCAAGGAGAGACATTGCTCAGGGTAAGAAGCACATGAAGCCAAAGCCTACTAGAGGTGATGAAGATGAGGATGATTTGTGATGTCTCTGTATTTTAGCATATTTTAGCATGCATTTATCATCATTTACGACTAGATTCATAATATGTTTCACCCCATTTTCTAGTGTTTTTCACACATTTAGCGTCCATACTAAGATTTGCATTTCATATGCATTTGTGATGTTCTGGATGTTTGGAGAGTTTCACGCCACTAGAATCCGTATGCTCTATCAAAAACTCCACAATTCTGCACACAACTCTGCGCCCTACATACGTGTGCTCTAGCAAGAAAGAAACAAAAATGCTCGAGCAGGGGAAGCAATGTGCTCGAGCAGATTTTCAAGGGTGTGCTCGAGCAATGAACTCGAGCATGCAGAAGACATAGTGCTCGAGCAGATTTTCACATAGTGCTCGAGCAGATTTTCACATAGTGCTCGAGCAGAATTTCTGAGAAGTACTCGAGCAGGCTAAAGAAGAGCAGTCCATCGAGCACACACGTCGAGCAGAGTGCTCGAGCACACACGTCGAGCAGGAGGTCCAGCAGTCTTTATTCCCAGCTCGATCACCTCTACACACACGCCGGTCCAAGCTGCATCAATCTCCGAAGACTTAGCCGTTTATTTTGTCTTTATCCGTTTTAGAGTTTTCCGCATTTTCATATAAATACCCCTTTTGGGTTTTGTCCAAAGGGTATTCCGTTTTTATTTTTAGTGTAAGCTTTTTATTTTTAGTTTTTCTCTCTGTTCTTGAGTGTTCTTCATTTGTTCTTCATTGTTTTTGATTTTTCTTCATTTGTAATCCAGATTTCTGTTAATCTACTTGTTAGTTTGTTTTGATTCTTTGCAGTCTTATTGTTCTTGCCTTAATCTATCTTTATAACCTAATTTCAATGAATTCTAAGATGTTTGGATTTTCTGGGTTTATGTTCTTGAATATGTGTGAGTAGTTTTTTAGGGTTCTTGAGAATGGGATAGGTTAGTGATGAATCTTTGATCTTCTAGGGCGTTTGAGTTTAGTTGTTTGTGAATCCCTTCTGGATTAGTTTTCTTAATGCTAGTTTCTCTTTGATCAATTGCAACTAGATCTTAAGTGTTTCCACACTCAAAAGGTGGTTGATGAAACACTTGAACAACTAGTGCCAGAGATTTGCATTCCTAGCCTAAGAGATTAGATGTTAAGGGTGTTCATTGACAAGAACGGGTTGAGTCTTAGTGCCTGTTAGGGTAGATTTCGTCAGAGACATCTGAGTCTGGAACTGCCCTAGCTTGAGGTCATCTATCACGACAGTGGATTTGATTGCTTGTGAAACTGTTGTCTAGGGAGTAGCTCTGTTTGAGTTTGTCAGCGCCTTAGATAGATTTCAGAGGAGTCACTGACCAATTACCCCATTCTTGAGAGCTTGTTTGTCTTAGTTGATTTTATCTTGTCTTAGTTATCATTTTCGCTCACTAGCTTCCACACTTAGTTTTATCTCATCAATTTATTTCGTCATTTTCACTTGCTGCATTACTCCTACAAAGATCTCGTGCGCTTCTTCTAGCACCTGCACCTGCCTCCCTAGTATTTTTACTAGGCATTTATTTTGCATATTTCATGTTTCACTTAGGTTGTTAGACAATCCAACCTCAACTTGCTTGGCTTGAATTAAGTAAATCTGATCTCATCCTGATTGTTAGCATCACACCCATTTGGATTGACACCTTACTACTACAATGACATGTTAGACTAAGGAATTGATATATCCATAGTTTACTGCTTTCTCACAGCACACACCAGACATAAACTTGTATTTTTACTTAGGAAAAGCAACAAGGACAGGGGATTCGCATCCAATAGGACAAGTTCCTATTGCTAGGTCTCCCCTGACTACAAGCTGAGTACTGAGTAAAAATACAAATATCAATTTGCCAGAGGTTACACAGGAAGCCATGCTCATTGACCTCAAGGAGGGCATGCACTTCCTGGGAACAAGGTACCCTCACAGGGAGACAATGCGAGAGTTAGGCATTTGCAGAGAAGTGGAGTACTTGTTTGAGATGGCGTGCCTGGCACAGTTCATGGAGCATCAGATCGAAGCTTACAAGGAGGAGACATGCCATTTTCTTGCTACACTGTCGATAAAACTCTTCGAGGATGAACCCAAGATAGACTTTCATGGGAGCTTAGGATACTTCCACTTTAAGATCACATACATGGAGCACACCCTCACCTTCAAGCAGATAGACAGACTGTATGGATTCAAAGAAGGGACAGAAATGGATCAGGAGTTTGATAAGGAAGAAGTTGTTGCTCTATGGAGAACCTTGGGAGGCAATGGAACCTATTAGTCCTCCACATCGAAAAGCGCTGAGATCAGGAACCCAGCAGTGAGATACTTGCACAAGTTCATTGCTAGTACTCTCTTCGCTTTGAAGATAATGGGAACAATCATCGAGAGGGAACTTCAAATGCTAGATCTAGTCCTCAAGGATGTCCTTGTGTTTGCATCCAAGAAGCACAAAAGGCAAAAGAGCATGATGCAAGGGAACAAGTGCGACACCGGCCTAACCATTATCATGGTGAGTCAGCTGATGAACTATAAAGATTATGTTCTTAAGCTACATAGAAAGGGCATGAAGGGTGATATAACTGTGGAAGAAGTAGTAACTCATATTCTATGTGTGTGGAGTTGGCATGAAGGGCGAGATACACATGCATGAGCGGATTAACCTGGAGTACCTCCAGAGGTCTAAGATAATCAAGAAAGAAAGGGTTTAGGGGAAGCGCATTTACAACTTCAGTCATCCTGATGTAGGCGATGCTAGGATACTGATTCCATTCACTAAATTCCCAAAGCTCACTCAAGGAGTGAATGTAGACTTCATCCTTCCTGTTTAGCACCTCTACAACCCAGGTGAAGCTCAACATGAAGCCGAAGGATCCGAAGATGAAGCTCTGGGAGTACCAGAGGGTTATTATTTCAAAGAAGAGATTAAGACCCTGAAAGAGGCCAACAAGAAGATAGGCCTGCTCTAGAAGTGGAACAAGTGGCAAGATAAAACGATTAAGACACTGGTGGGCTCGGTAAAAGAACTAACTAGGACAGTCAAAGAGCTACAAAAGAAACTCAGTACTTCCTCCAAAAAGAAGACCAACATGGGGCTGAGTTCTTTGGGAAGGAGCAAGGAGACATACTCCTAAGTCACCCCCAAGGAGGTTAGCAGTTGAGTTTGGGCAGAGGAAGAGACGTCCAGAGTTTCCAGTCGAGCATTTGGAGTCAGAAGTACCCGACTCGACCCCACCACTCGACCATCACGTCGAGTCAGTACCCGAGCAGAAGACCACACCACTTGACCTGAGACATCGAGTAACCCAGTTGAGCCGCCTATGTACACTCAGGAAAGCATGGATGTAGTAGCTGATGATTTCTTCTCCACATGATGAGGTACCACGTCTATCACTCATTTGTATATACCATTGCATTGTTTGTTTTTCCTTAGTTTTATTTGTTGAATCTCTTAAACCTTCCTTTGAATTTTTCTTACACAAGGGACTGTGTAATTTAACTTTGTGGGAGGGTCTGAGAAGTATTTAACATTTTTTTCTATTTTCTTATTTCAAAATTTTCATCATTGAGTCTGTATCTAGGCCATAGAAAAACCATAAAAATTTAAAAATCTTTAGAAAAATACTTTAAAAAACAGAGTGTTCATGTAGTTTTATTTGCATTTTAGGATTGAGTCTAGTTTCATTTTGTATAGGAATGTTGCATTTGCATAGGGGACAATGATGACATTGACCTCATAGGATTGCTGATTTATCATATAATTTCAATCTTCTCGTTTCTAGTTGTCTAATGCTTGCTTGTGAGTTTGAAAACTAAGACACTACCATTCTTGGAATTTTAGTTTAGCTTTTTTGTCTTGATGGAAGCTTTCTGTGACTTCTCAAACTGTCCCTATTTATTTGAACCTAATCCTGACTTGCAATTATCATGTCTTTGCATTTCATTTGAACTCATGGATACCATATACATACTTGGATTTTCTTTCTCCTTCTACCACTCTTGCTAATCCAAGTAGCTGCTCCCATCTTTGGAGCAGTTCCCCCAAAATACCAAACCTACCTTCTTTTCAAACCGTGAATTATATATGAGTGTGAGGTCTTATTTCTGATTGAGTTTGGAAGGACGTGTTAGTTTTGTGCCGACAAGGATAGCGTCCCATGTAGATACTGGTTCACGATTTTTGAACTAGTCTAGACTAGGGAAGGATGATTCTGGGTTGGGTTTTTGTTTTTCAGTGAGTTTAAAAGAAAAGAGTGGAAAAAGAGAGTGAAAAAGAAAAGAAAAAGAAAAAGAAAAGAAAGTCAAAAAAAGGAGAGAGTCAAGAGTCTTTAGGAGAGAAAAGTGAAGTATAATAGTCTAGTAAAGAATTTGGGAAGTAATACAAAAGTTAAGAAGTAGCTATGTACATTGTTATAGAAAAGTATCATTAGCTCAACCACACTACTTGACCGTGTAGGTTAAGTCAGAGCCTAAAGCTGTTAAGAATAGAAGAAAAATCCTAAATCCGCTAGATGTAAGTTTGTAAAAAGAAAAATGTTCCTCTCCTTAGGAAAAAACAAAGCAAAGAAAATAAATGAGTTGATTTTAGTGTCCAGAGTAGTACTATAGGTCTGAGAGTCACTTGTATGTTTTGGGGTAGATGAGATTCTATCCTTGTATGCATCAGTTGGCTAGCTTACCTTTAACATTCTTCAAAAGCTCAATCTTTTCTTTGAGAGATCCCTGTCACTAAATGGTTAAACCAAAGGAAGAAAGGGCAGTCTTTGTCATTTGACCAGTCCTCAAACCAAATAAGTTTACTTGTAGTAAATAGCATGAAACACTGGTTACATTTAATGAATGTTAAAGGGACTATATGCTTTGAATGTTTGTGTAGGTTGAGACTGAGAGTTAGATTTTGTTGTGATGAGAATGGCTACAGTTTTTAAGTAAGACTCACTTGTATTGCATTGTAGAACTATTAACTAGGACTTTGAGGTTATATGCTTTATCAGTTTGATTTGGTCCTGAGTCTCCATCTACTTGATCCCTTAGGTCAAGTACATTTCATGTTTTGTCATTTTCTTAGCTCGATCCCATACACTCGACCACTCTGGTCGAGTGCATTAGTTTTCTGTGTTTTTCTTTTTAGCATGATCACCCTGACTCGACCACTCTGGCCGAATGTTTTCTTTAGTTTACATTTCTTGCATTTATTTCTTGCATTCACTTAGGTTGTTAGTTTAAAAACCAATTTATTGGTTTCCTTAACTTATGATAACTTGATTGCATCCTTCCTGCATTACACATACACCTCATTGGATTGACACTTTACTTCCCACTA
The DNA here is from genome assembly GCA_028015245.1 of Cardamine occulta. NCBI lineage: Eukaryota > Viridiplantae > Streptophyta > Magnoliopsida > Brassicales > Brassicaceae > Cardamine > Cardamine occulta. The sequence goes on from CM051366.1 coordinate 2,749,758, forward strand.
TACTATTTTGATTGCAACACGTGTATTTTTGCTTACAGTAAAAATACTTGTTTCATGTATCGCTAAAGCGTCTACGGGTGGTGTGGTGGGGGACTATCCCAAAAAGGAAGCCTCTTCGGAGGGTGTGGGCAATCACTTAAGCCGCATAGTACCCGTTGTTTGTTTTTTCTTGGGTGCTTTAGGTGCCATTTTTATAACATATTTTACGGCTAGAGTCTCGTGGTTATGGTGTTAAGCTGGATATGCATAGTTGCATGTTGCCCCTAGCATCCCACACCTCGCTGAGTAACTCCCCGGTTACTAACCCCTTTTTCTCTAGCAGGCTATTTAAGAAATAATTTTTGTTCTAGTTACGGATTTTGGCGGGATTGTAAAGTCAACACATTGACCAGGATCACCCAAGGAGCCGGGTATCACAGTTTGGTATCAGAGCCCCAGGTTATGTCAAACCGGTTCTGACCCGGGAGACAGTCCTGAGGGAGTTAGGATTCTTGGTTTTGTTATCTTAGAAGTTAGAGTGTTTGTGGACTAGGATTAGATATGGTTCTTAACCAATTGGCCATTGCCCAAGAACGCTACTGAGGTCCATAGTTTTCTTGGTGTGACAGGTATCGACTCGAAGTCTATAGAGCTTTGCTAGTGTGGTTAAACCAATTACTCGATTCACATTAAAGCACGTGAAGTTTGATTGGAAAGAGAGTGCGATATGTAGACTCTTAGATGGAGGTTGTAGCGGTCTACATTAAAGTGTGGAAACCCTAAGACCCATAAAGGAAAGGAGTATAGTTCCAGAAATGGAATGACAGCCGAAAAAAGAAAGTTAGCTCAAAGGAGAAGAACACTCCAAGTTGGGTTAAAAACTAAGTGGGGAAGTAGTAAACTCTTGAAATCGAGGACAAATTCATTTTTTAAGTGGGGGAGAATTGTAACATCCCAAATCTTCCAAGGCTTGGGAAGAATATGAGTTAGGCCCAAGAAAGCCAATTCACTGAACGAGAAGGGTTTTGTCATTTATATGTGTGAGAATGTGTATGTATATGTCTTCCTCCTAGTGGCTAAAAAACCGAGGGTGAGGAGAGGATAGAGAATCTTGAATGAAGAAGAGAAAAGAAATGCCGAGAAAAAGAAGGGGAGGAGAGACGTCACAAGCATTAAACCGAATACCACCAAAGTTATCGTTGTTGTCACTCGAGCTCACCGCCAAGGTTGTCTCTATTGTTGTCATTGTAGTCCAGACGTGAATTACTTACCTCTCCGGAAACATAAGTCACAAGCCTCATCTCCTCTTAGGCTCCGATTTGATGTATGTTTTGATTTATGGCTTTGAGGCTTACCATGTGTATTGTGTCCATCTTGTGTTATGTAGATTTGTGCCACCGTGTCATCTTCTTCATTGATCACACCATCAATGCCATTGGGAGAATCTTCCGAGAAAGGTAATCGGCCAAATTTCTCATATGCGTTAATGGCGGCTGGGTTGCATCGCCTTGGTTCTAGTGTGTGTTGAATTTATAACTGGACCAAGCTGATAACATCATATTTTTACCTATTTTTATTATTGTTTTCATATGGTTTTATGAAGATATTGGTGTCATTTCTAGGCTAAATAGGCTATTATCGAATATTTCTAGTGTCAAAGAGGTTTTGTAGGTTTTAAGGGAAAATGGATACAAAATGAGCAAACTCCGTTTTAAGGCAGTTTCAGAGAACCAGAAGTTTGACATTCATTGAAGATCTTTCTGTAGGGAAACTTCAGAGATCCTTATATCCTTGGAAATCTAGAAGACTCAAGATTCACCTAGGCAAGAATCAAAACAATACATTCAGAGAAGTCGGACCGAGGTCGTTCTTCTTGGTGACTCCGGTCACAAGGCCCGTGACCGGGGCCATGCCTACTACCAACCTTGGTCACAAGGCCCATGACCGAGGCCCACTCCCTTGCCTTCCTACTTACCAAAACGTCGAGTTTAGCCTCCAAAACCCTAAAACTAACTTCTTGGACCTCAAACCTATAAATTCTAAACCTAAAGCACTAGGATTTCGTGTGCTTCAATTGTGCATCAACCGTGCCTCGAGTGCTTCTTCATGAGATCCCCAGGAACCCTAGAGACGACCACAAAGCCGCACCAAGCTTTCTTGCTCGTGGCCGCCTTTGAAGTTCACCATCTATTTTCTCTTAATACTTTGTCATCTCTGAACCTCATTCTTTTATCTATGCAGTATATGAATTACTTTAACCTTGCTTTGATGATTCCTTTTGAAATGACCTCACTTTTTTTTTTTGCACATGGAAATAATGAATTAATGCTCATACATTAAACATTCAAAACCATACAATAACAACCAATTAGACAAACAATCACAAAGGTCAACAGTTCTACTAGTTCTAGCAATCCTACAAAAGCTAACAAAAACTACAAAACTATCGGGTCCTAATTATCCCCTCCTCACTGCCTCGATTCAACGATCACGCCTTATCTTTACCTGTATCGACAAAAGTGATGCATTAATATTTGGTAAACCAACGGCTGAGTGAGATTGATCCTCCCAACAATAGATTATATGAAAGCCACACGCAGTTTCAAACAACCACGCATTAATTTCTACTCGATCAAATTCACGCATGAAAATAATCCACAACCATAACCCTATCAATTTCTAATCATCAACCCATGAAAAGGCAATCAATAGCATCTATGACTAACCACTTAGCAATTCACAACAAGAAAAGCTAAAACAAAAGCCAAAAAACAACATGATCGATCGACCAACCTATCGACCGACACCGTCGATACCCCTTATCGACTACACCTGGTCGATACACACTATAGACCATGCTCTATTAACCACACTTAGTCGATAGCCATCCTAAAATCCACCTGAAGAATTCATTGACATACCTATCAATTAACCCAGTTGATACACCCTATCGACCACGCTCTATCGGTAAAGCATCTACGGGCAGTGTGGTGGGGCACTATCCCTGAAAGAAAGCGTCTTCGGAGGGTGTGGACGATCATTTAAGTAGTGCAGGAACCGTTGTTTGTTTTTTTTGGTGCTTTAGGTGCCGTGTTTATTACATGTTTTAGGGCTAGACTCTCGTGGTTTTGGTGTTAAGCCGAGTATGCGGAGTTGCGTGTTACCCCTAGCATCCCACACCTCGCTAAGTAACTCCCATGTTACTCACCCCTCCTTTCTCTTGCAGGTTATTGAAGAAATAAGTGTCTGTTGATCAATTATATTATGACACGTGTAAAAAATATTTTTTTAATCAAAAAGGAATACTGACAGAAATTGTAACGTCCGCGTCTCGAAAAGTAATTAATTAATTTAATTAATTTGGAATTCTTTCGAGTTTATGAACCTTAGATAAGTCTCAAGAAATTAATTATTGGGGTTGAAATAATTAATTTAGATTTGTTCTGGGGTGTCATAAGTCGATTTGAAAGTTTTGGGGTTTTTCTCAAATAACTGGCAAAAGCCAAATTGGCTTCTTCTCCTTCTTTTCTTCTCCTTGTCGCCACTCTCCTTCATTTAAGCTTGTGTGGGGGCTTGGTGAGTTTTGTTTAACTCTTTGGTGATTTTTGAGGTTCTTGAAAAGTTTAAGGAAAGTTTTCTATGCTTGTCATGTTTAGGAAACCTTGGATTTGTGCTTGTGGAACTTTGATAAGCTTGATTGTGAATTTTGTGAAGTTCTTATACTTGATTTGGTGTTTGTGAATTTTGGGTGTGTTGTTTACTATTCAAGATGTAGAATATTATTCATGCTGTGGAATACTATTCATGTTGTGGAATACTATTCATGCTGCGAAAGTGTGTTTACTATTCATGCTGTAAAAGTGGGTACTATTCATGTTGTGAAAGCGTGTTTACTATTCATGATGTGAAAGCGTGTTTACTATTTATGCTGTGAAAGTGTGTTTACTATTCATGCTGTGAAAGTGGGTACTATTCAGGCTGTGAAACTGTTTTTACTATTCATGCTGTGAAAGTGGGTACTATTCATGCTGTAAAACCGTGTTTACTATTTATGCTGTGAAAGTAGGTATTATTCATGGTGTGGAAGTGTGTTTACTATTCTTGCTGTTGTTTAGCTTTTCTTGGTTTGGAATTGCTATTTTGTTGTTAGAAGTTTTAATTGGTGTTAATTAATTAGTCGTGTTGTCTTGGTTATTAAAAATTGCTTGGTGCTTTTTGATAGTCTGTTGTTGGGAGGATCAATCTCACTCAGCGTTTGGTTTACCAAATGTTGATGCATCACTTTTGTCGATGCATGTAAAGATAAGGGGTGATCGTGGAATCGAGGCAGTGAGGAGGGGATGATTAGAACTCGGTAATTTTAGGTTTTGTAGCTTTTGTAGGATTGCTAGAACCGGTAGAACTGCTGACCATGTGTGGCCGTTGTTGCTTGTTGAATGTTAATTACTTCGAGAATATTTAAATGTATGGGCGTTTAATTATTAAGTAATTGCATCTTAAAAAAAAAAATCTAAGTGCGGTTGTCACATTTTGGTATCAGAGCCCATACGGTTCTAGGAGCCTATATGTTTCTAGGATAGATTGTGTGGTAGTGGGGTGTTGTATGAGGTCTTAGAATTATCCTCTTCGAGCCTTGTGAGATTCCAATGTGAGTTATCTTTATTGTGATGATTGTGTTTTAGTGTTCCTTAGTCTATGTTCTTGCGAGTGCAGATGGCTAGAGGGCGTGGTAGGGCCCGTGGCCATTATAGAGGTCGTGGTTCTGTTATGGAGGAGCGAATCGAGGATGAGGATGCGGGTCAGTTGGGGGCTAAGGGTATGGCTGGAGTTGCAGCGGGTGTCGTGGGTTTGGCAGCGGGTTATATTCCAGCACGGGATGACTGTATCATGGATCTGTTGACTTTGTTTTTGGAGTGGTTACCAGAGAGGGTGCTAGCTCAGGCTTCAGTGGTACCACCAGTGGTGGTTGAGGTTCAGCCACGGGTTGTTGCTGCAGTGGTTGCTGAGGAGCTCCCATCATATCTTGGGATAATGGAGCATATGCAGAGGATTGGCACGAGATTTTTCTCAGTAGGTGCCAACCTTAGGGACGCTGATGCATGGTTTTAGAGGTTAGGGAGGAATTTCCTCTCGAGTAGGTGTCTAGCGAGATACCAAGTGGGCATTGCGGTCTATTATTTGGAGGGGGATGCACATATCTGGTGAAGGAGTGTAGCAGCCCGGAGAGCTCATGCCGAGATGGTTTGGGCAGATTTTGTGGAGGAGTTTTACTCCATGTATAATCAACATGAGAGTCTGGAAGATCGGGTAGTAGTGGGTACCCCAAGCTTTCGGGCAAAGGGAGTGCAGCAGTAGGCTGGTCCGAACAGAGGCGGAAAGCCGATGTAAGGGCAGAAGCGTAAGCGGGATGGCGCTTCAGGATGCAATCAAAGTGGTCAAGGTTGCTTCAGGTGTGGGAGCATGGATCACAAAGTGGTGAGCTGTCCTCAGAAGAGTAAGGCACGTGCGGGTACTCGGAGGTGCTATCATTGCTGGGAGGTTGGGCATATCAAGCAGAATTGTCCCAAGTTACCACAGGTAGAGCCGATAGCGGCAGTGCCGATTAGAACGATTCTAGTGGAGCCTCAAGTGTATTCCATTGTGGAGTCGGTAGGGGCGAGTTCTAGGCAGGTCACAGGTAATTTTTCTTAGACTTATCTGAGTTAAATTCTTTTGTTGTGGAGTTTGGTTGCTTGGGGCAGTGTTAAGGTTCTAGGCATATGAAATGTGTAAAGACCTTATATGTTGGAAGTGTAGTGTGTCATGTGATGTTTGAGATGGGAGCATCGCATTGCTTCGTTACTCCTGAATTGGCCGAGAAGGCTAATATTAGAAGCGAGCCTTGAGTGAGTTTGGGTTTCGTGGAGGTTGCTGAAGGGAAGCTCCTGATGATTCACGGTCGGGTTAGAGACGTGGATGTTCAGGTAGCTGGAGAGTTTATGCCTGGTGATTTGATTATCTGCTCCGTGGAGCTGTACGATGTCATTTTGGGCATGGATTGGCTCCAGAAATTCAGAGTGCAACTGGATTGTCACCGAGGGCGTGTCGAGTTCGATAGAGGCAAGGATAGGTTGGTGTATCAGGGGGTGAGACTGACTTCCGGGAGTCTCGTGATCTCGGTTATGCAGGCCGAGCGCATGATTGAGAGAGGTTGTGAGGCGTACTTGCCAGAAGCTGTTGGAGAGGCTAAGGTTCAGGATATTTGGGTTGTTCGGGAGTTTCAAGATGTGTTTCAGTCATTGCAGGGGTTGGCACCGTCTTGGTCGGATCTTTTCACGATTGAGTTGGAACCAGGGACATCGCCGATATCCAAGGCTCCTTATAAGATGGCTCCAGCAGAGATGGCAGAGCTGAAGAAGCAGGTGAAGCAATTGATGAGTAAAGAGTTTATTCGCCTGAGTACTTCACCATGGGGAGCACCGATGTTGTATGTGAAGAAGAAGAACGAGAGTTTTTGGTTGTGTATTGACTACCTGAGACTTAACCGAGTCACAGTGAAAAACATGTATTCTCTTCCTCGGATTGATGAGTTGTTGGATCAGTTGAGAGGGGCTATTTGGTTCTCTAAGATTGATTTGGCATCGGGATACCATCAGATTCTTATTGATGAGAAAGATATCCCGAAGACGGCTTTCAGATCTCGTTATGGCCACTACGAGTTTGTGGTATTGTCATTTGGGTTGTCAAATGAACCGTTGCATTTACGAGATTGTTGAACAATGTTTTCCAGGAGTATCTGGATGAGTTGTGATCATCTTCATCGATGGTATCTAGGTGTATTCGAAGAACCTTAAGGAGCATGGGGTGCCTCTTAGAGTAGTTCTAGCGAAGCTGCAGGAACAGAAGTTGTTTGCTAGGTGAGCAAGTGCACCTTCTGGCAGCGGGAGATTGGTTTTCTGGGTCATGTTATCTCCGGGAGAGTTGAAGATCCGAGATAGTGATCTATGAGTGGTATGGTTTGGGGCTGTATCGCCTAGTTTGGGAAGTTTCCCAGAAAGGAAATATCAAAGGGGATCAATTGTTACTCGAGAGTTAGGATTCTAGGAAATAAGTAGGGAGTAGTGAGACTCACTAAAGCTTATGGGATGCAAGGAAGATTGCTCGGTAACGTGAAGTAACCACCGTGGTGAGTGGTGGTGTTTGTGATTACGGTAATCACGTAAAGTAGCAAAAGCTAATAAGTATTCTAAAAGCGGGAGGTGCTCTAGATTCTTATGCGGGTATCCTAAGTGTTTGGATATGTCTGAGGCTGATATTCGAAGAAATTGGATAGCTCAAGATGAGATTCTGAGGAATTGAATATGAGTTTGAGATATTTCTCAAGGAGGTTCGTCGGAAGAGGATTTCGATGATGCGCGTCCGGTGGGACTGTGTTGGTGTTCAGGAGGAAACTTGAGAGCTAGAGGGTAGGATGGAAATGAGGTTTCGGGAGTGGTTCCAGAAGCAAGCTGAGGCTTAAGGTTCCATCAGTGGGTTCCAGTTTCATGATGGTAACTGAGTGCTACAAGTTTTTATTTTATATTTCTGTTGTGTATAACAATGTTATAATAAGAGGTTTAATAAGATGAGTAATTCTTATTATTAATGACTGCAGGAGTCATGGTCATGTATTTCGTTTTTGTGATTAAAAAGCAATAATGCATGTGAGTAATAAGATGGGTGATTCCTATTACTGATGGCATAAGTGTCGTGGAAAAAGTTTTTAGAAGTTCTAAAAACTTGAGTGGTTCATGGGCATTGTGATGTTGTATGCGGACCAACAGACACCTAGAGTGATTGGGATGTTCTGTAGTGGCATGAGGTGTAGTTTGTGGACATTGCGATGTCGTATACAGATCACGGAACGTAGTTTCAGTCAGATATGCT
>CM051366.1:2757741-2807741 GCA_028015245.1 Cardamine occulta
TATAGAGGTTTAGACTTGATTGCTCTAACGACGCTTAGGTCTTGAACAACTCATTGGGGGTAGGCCCTTATCTAGATCCTCAAAGTGTGCCAATCACTCGAGGGACTGTGTGACCTGAGAGTGGAGAGGTACGAGCATGAGTTGAGAGCAATGTATGTCTAAGACATGGGTATGAGCATAGGAACTGAGAGTAAACCTCAAAGGTTGTTAGTGTTTACCTCATGTTTGTTGTTGATGCGGATTCAGTTTGGCTTATTCGGAGAAACGAGTCTAGCGACAGGACTGGAGAACCCATGGAGCTGTTCAATGTGGTGAGTCGGAAGGTACGGGCGTATGGTACTTGTTTGTTTTATTACGTTCATATTGACGATTCATTGCGCCGAATGGGGAAGTGGTAAAGCTGGTCTAGTTTTAGTTGGGGCTGCTCATGAAGTTGTTTAATGTGGTGGATCGGAAGGTACGGTCGTATGGTACTTGTTTGTTTTATTACGTTCATATTGATGGTTCGTTGTGACAAACGGTTGAGTGGTAAAAGTTTTCCTAGCTTTGGTTGTCTTGATGAGTTTCTCTAAAGCAAGCTAACGCTGGAAGGTCCGCAGAGGCGCTGATTATTTTCATGAGGAACGAATTTAGTCATGTTAGAATTTAATACGAGGACTGTTTGTTGTTGATGCGGATCCAGTTCGGCTTATTCGGAGAAACGAGTCTAGCGACAGGACCGGGGAACCCATGGAGCTATTCAATGTGGTGAGTCGGAAGGTACGGGCGTATGGTACTTGTTTGTTTTATTACGTTCATATTGACGATTCATTGCGCCGAATGGGGAAGTGGTAAAGCAGGTCTAGTTTTAGTTGGGGCGGCTCATGAAGTTGTTTAATGTGGTGGATCGGAAGGTACGGTCGTATGGTACTTGTTTGTTTTATTACGTTCATATTGATGGTTCGTTGTGACAAACGGTTGAGTGGTAAAAGTTGTCCTAGCTTTGGTTGTCTTGATGAGTTTCTCTAAAGCAAGCTAACGATGGAAGGTCCGCAGAGGCGCTGATTATTTTCATGAAGAACGAATTTAGTCATGTTAGAATTTATTACGAGGACTATTATTTTCTTGTGGTGTGGCGCTGATTATTTTCATGAGGAATGAATTTAATCATATTAGAATTTAATACGCGGGGTATTATTTTTTTATGGTAGATATCCTGCGGGATATGGCAGATACCCAGAACTCGGAGATGTTGCTGTGTCTTGGGTGTTGTGGTATAGTTGAATACCTTGAAAGGTATGATAGATATCCTGCGGGTATGAGTTTGATACCCAGAACTCAAAAGATCTGGTGTCCTAGAGTGGAGGGGTATGATTGTGAGTTGTAATCAATCAGATCGATGGTGGTTAATCTATTGGTTAAGTTTGTTGGCGGGTGTAGCCAGTTCATGGGTGAACTCACTAGGATCAAGGTTTGATCTAGTAGTTAGGTGCGATAGCCTGGGTATTGGTTATGTGCAGCAGTTATTCCGGGTGCGGAATATAGGTGATGCCGGTGTTACATGGATCACAGGAGGTAATTCAGTCAAGATGCTTAGATGTGTGACTTGTTGCTCAATGAGAGGACTAGTTTCTCTAGTGCCGGTAGCTCGAAGGACTGCGGGGCCTGAGAATGGACTCGCAATATATCTAGACTCGTGTGGCTATAGCCTGAAGTTATATGGGATATCGTGGATTCGTAAAGTGGATAGCCTAGAGTGATATGAGATATCGTGGATTCGTAAGATGTATAACCTAAACATAGGTTATATTACCTAGAATAGAGTCGTATGGGGATATCAAAAACTCATGGAGGTTATATTGCCAAGAATTGAGTGGTATGGGATGTTGAAAACTCATGTATGTAATATGGGCCGAGTGGAGGGGCACTGCAGATACCCAGAGCTCGGAGATGCTGCGGTGTCTTGAATGTGGGGGGTGTAGTCTGTTGGAGAACAATAAGTACATATGACGCTGCAGGGTCATAAGCATAGTGTATGAGTGGAAACCTTAGAGGTTGGAGGTGGACCTCATATGTTCGAGTCAAACGGCTTGACCAGGCGACTCACTAAGCTGTTCAATGTGGTGAATCAGAAATTATGGGTGTATGGTACTTGTTTGTTTTACTACGCTGTAATAATGACTCGCTGCGAATATCGGTTAAATGGTAAGGTAGGCCTAGTTTAGTTGTTTGATAAAGTTCTTAGAACCAAGCTAATGCCGGAAAGATCGTAAGAAGTGTGTGTTGGTTGAGTAATCGTTGCGACAATTAAGGTTCATGGGAGATGAACAGTTCATTGGAGATGAACAGTGGTGTAAGATTCGAGGACGAATCTATGTTAGTGGGGGAGAATTGTAACGCCCGCGTGTCAGAAATTAATTAATTAATTTAATTAATTTAGAATTCTTTCGATTCTATGAACCTTAGACAAGTCTCGAGAAATTAATTATTAGGGTTGAAATAATTAATTTAGATTTGTTTTGGGGGTGTCATAAGTCGATTTCAAAGTTGTGGGCTTTTTCTCAAATAAGTGGCAAAAGCCAAATTGGCTTCTTCTCCTTCTTTTCTTCTCCTTGTCGCCATTTCTGGCTGAAAGAGAAAGCTTTGGAGCTTGAGAGTGAGCTTGAAGAAGAGAGAAGAAGAGAGAAAAGAGTTCTTGGAGCTTGGATCTTGAAGGAGCTAGAGAGTTTGAAGCTTGGGAGAAGTTTAAAGAGGAGGTTCTTTGGGCTAGCTTTGGGCGGAAGCTAAAGGGAGAAAGGGAGGTCTTCTATAGCTTGGGGGAGTCCATCTAAGCTTAGATCCATCCTATCTAAGGTGAGTTGGGATCAAAGATTATCATTTAAGCTTGTGTGGAGGCTAGGGGAGTTTTGTTTAACTCTTTGGTGGTTTTTGAAGCATGTTTACTATTCATGCTCTGAAAGTGTGTTTACTATTCATGCTGTGAAAGTGGGTACTATTCATGCTGTGAAAGTGTGTTTACTATTCATGATGTGAAAGTAGGTATTATTCATGCTGTGAAAGCGTGTTTACTATTCATGCTATGATAGTGGATATTATTCATGATGTGGAAGTGTGTTTACTATTCCTGCTGTTGTTTAGCTTTTCTTGGTTTGGAATTGCTATTTTGTTGTTGGAAGTTTTAATTAGTGTTAATTTATTCTTTGTGTTGTCTTGGTTATTAAAAATTGGTTGGTGCTTTTTGATTGCCTGTTGTTGGGAGGATCAATCTCAATCAGCGTTTGGTTTACTAAATGTTGATGCATTACTTATGTCAATGCAGGTAAAGATAAGGCGTGATCAAGGAATCGAGGCAGTGAGGAGGGGATGATTAGGACCCGGTAATTTTAGGTTTCGTAGCTTTCGTAGGATTGCTCGAACCGGTAGAACTGTTGACCATGTGTGGTCGTTGTTGCTTGTTGAATGTTAATTATTTAGAGAATATTTAAATGCATGGGTGTTTAATTATTAAGTAATTGCATGTTAAAAAAAATAAAAAAAAATAAAAATCTAAGTGCGGTAGTCACAAAAATAATAATAATAGATAATCTTTACTTTTCATATTTTTTTTTTTGAATATTATGTTAAATTATATTCAAAGAAAACAATGTTTGTACATCAAGTGCATCAATATGATTGAATGGAAAAATAGAACATGGTTAATTTAAACGGTTGAAAAACTGGTGCCTCATTAAAACCCAACTATGGAAAACCCTTTTGGGACAAAACCATAGTCGGGAAAAACAGTACATCCTGTTTTCCAAAGATGCTGATGATATTTTCAATAATGTTGAAGATGTTTGCTAACGATATTGTTGCTGAGAGTGGAGCTTGTTGATGGTGACTAGGAGAAGTTTCATGAGTTTCTCGTGGAAAACCACAACTGAAGAGAGCCTTGTAGCTTTGGATTCGAGATTGTTGAGCATCTGTTTCGAACTTGTTTGTCCAGCATTTTTATCATGACTGTCGCTGACAGTGGAAGATCTCCATGTCACCTTCCATTTCGTTCCCGCCATAGATAGTAGACCGTTGCTTTGAATATGAAACGAGTGAGGAATAAGATTTCCGGCTCCAGTGTTGTGTCAACAATAAGGTGTAATAGCTGAGGCCAATCTGTTGTAAACCGACTTGTCAATAAACCACCAGCTATTTCCTTCCAAACTTTGGCCGAATAGTCACATGAGAAGAATAAATGTTGTTGCATTTCTAGTGGACACCCACATAGAACACATGAAACTCTGGCCCCAACGTTCCAAGTTGCCATTTGATCTCCAGTTGTCAGCCTGTGATGGATAGCTAGCCACAAAAACATTGAAAATTTGGGGTATAATGGGTGAACCAAATACCTGAAGACCAAGGGATTTTTGTCCTTTCGTGCCGTATTAGATTGAAAGTGTGTTTGGAGCTGAATGTTGAGCGAAATTTATTCTCTTTGTACTTCCAACAATGGATATTCGTAACTGTATGCTGAGATCATAATCGAAGAATTTCTAACTCATCTTCTATATTTTCTAAAATCTCCACTCGATGACGACGTCGTCTTCTGTCCCAAACATTTGCTACAGTGGAGTTAAGTGGGATTCCAAGATCGATGGCTCCTCTGGAACCTAACCTATCAAACAAACATCCAAGGCTAGACCAACAATCATACCAAAAGAAAGTATTCTCACCATTTTTCACATCAGTTTTGTGAAAGCTGCGAGCTAGGACTCTTATTTTCAATAATTTTTTCTACATCCAAGATCTTCGGGTTGTGTTGTCGTGAATGGACCAGAAAGAATTTCCACGGAGGAGATAGGTATAAGCCCACTTTACCCACAGAGATGATTGGTTAGAAACTATTCTCCACAACATTTTAAGACAGTCCACATTATTGATGTCCGATAGTAGACGCAGTCCTAAACCTCCTTCGTTGCGAGGGCGGCAAACAATATACCAAACGACCTTTGTTTTCTTTGGGTTTAGTTGGGGACCCGACCAGAGAAAAGCAGAGAACATTTTTTCAATCTCACAGATGCACGCTTTTGGAAGTCAAAATGCTGAGAGCCAGTAATTCGAAATGCTTAGAAGGACATAGTGAATAAGTTGTAGGAGGCCTGCAGTTGATAAAAATCTGACAGTCTAAGAGGTGATACGTTGCTTTATCCTCTCGATGAGAGGAAGGCAGTCGTGTGTTGTCAGTTTTCTTGACACCAAGGGTAGTCCAAGATAACGAACCGGCAGCTGTCCTACCATAAAAGAAAAAGCCTGAGTCACTTCCTGCTGCAATTGAGGTGAAATTCCCGCTAGAAAGATAGTTGATTTTTCAAGACTGATTCTTAATCTGAATATCCTTGCAAAAGTATCAAACACAGTGAGAATACCTTCAATTGATCTTAGCTTACCATCAGCGAATACAATGATATCGTCAGCAAAACTCAGATGAGTTAGACCAATGTTTTTGCATTTGGGATGAAATCCTATTCGTCGTTCCTCCACAGCCTTGTCAAGCAATTTCGACAAAACATTCATAGCAATCACAAATAAAAGAGGGGACAGTGAGCAACCTTGCCGTAGACCACACTTGCTCTAAAAAAAAACCTACCAATTCCCCATTTACTTGGACCGAAAAAGAGGCTGTAGTGACACATAGTGAGATCCATTTTATGAATTTTGGTGGAAAATTCATTGCCTGAAGAGTTGACATTAAGAACTGCCACTGTACTGAATCAAAAGCTTTAGACAAATCAATCTTTATGGCACACCGAGATGAAATCGTGTCTTTGTGATAATCTTTCACCAACTCCGTAGCGAGTAGCATATTTTCTATTATCAATTTGTCCTTAACAAAAGCAGATTGATTTAATGCGATGAGGTGTGGAAGAATACCTTTTAGTCTGTTAGCCATTATCTTTTATATGACTTTGTAGATCACATTGCAACAGGAGATAGGTCTGTAGTCTTTCATCTCTTGAGCTGCTGTTTTTTTGGAACGAGGGCGATTATTGTCGAATTCAGTCTTTTCGGTAGAAAACCTTTGTCAAAAAAAGATTTAATATTTCATATTTTACATATTATTGATTGGGCAATTTTCAATTTTAGCACCAAATTAAGTTTTCAGTCCAAAAAGAGCACACACGTTCATATTTGGACAAAGTAGCATTCATTAATGAGCAAAAGACATTTCTAACCTCACTTTACAAAACATAACATTTTTCCAAAAATAGCAAAACCAAATTCATCTCTCACTTTCTCTCATTACGCGACGAACTCGACGAATCTCTGAAGACAAATTCGAGGATACATTGCGGAAAATGTTCACCGATGACTATAGTTGACGTCTCTCTATCGTTGACGAAAAATCCGAAGCTTCACTCTTTTTTTGCTCATGGTAACCCTAGCTTTTCAAATTTGCTCTTCAATTTCTTCAAATATTGGTTTTAACTATCAATTTAGTGATTTGTGATACTTTTAGAAACTCGAATTTGTTCAATCTCTTACAATTTTTAGAATACATGTATTGGATTGAATATTCATATAACTTGTTCGACTAAATGTCTATGAGAGTTGAAATTTCAATGTTGACTTGATTCATTTTTTTTGTTCGTAAATCTCGTTGTTGCATGGTGTTTGTGTTTATTTTTGGCTCCAATTTGCTCAATATTTTTTTTTTAATATTGTATTTTGTGTTTGCCTTTTTATGTTTCTTCATTGATTTTGTGATTCCGGGTATCAATTGTTCTGGGCTTTGGATATGAATGTCTCTTTTATTTTTTTTGTTTCTTCATTAATTTTGTGAATCAAAAGATTGTGAATTGATTAGGTGAATGAATTGTTTAATGTTTATGAATTGTCTTATGCTTAGGTGAGAAGAGGTTTGCTGATGAGCCTTGCTTGGTTTACACTGTAAGAAACAAAATGAATCTTCATCTACTCCAGCTGCTCCTCTTCGTCTGGATTTGACATCAAGCTCTAGGTATAGAGCTCATTCAATGATATATGATTGTTGTGTTTTTGGGAAATTAACATTTATAGGGACTAAAAAGTAGCTAATGGATTTGTGAAATATGGCTATAACCATAAGATGCTACTTAATTTGCTGATGCTCTCTTGTGGCATGTTTTGTCTTTTTAAGTGAATCTTATCGAGATAACATGTATTAGTGAATTAATTAGATGATGATACCTTGTTTGTTGAAAGTTCTAATCTTTTTGTTGTTTTCATACACTGTAATGTATTGTACTTCAGTCAGGTATACAAATCAACTTTTTCATACACCGTAAATCTCTCTTATTAGATTTAGGAAGGATTCTTGATAGTTTAAAAAGGATTTGGGAAAGATTCATAACAATTTAGAAAAGATTTGGGAAGGATCCGTTGTTATTTAGGAAAGATTTGAGAATGATTTGTAGTTATTTAGGAAAAGTTAAAAATGTTTGACTTAAACAGACGATTGGCTGCAAGAGACAATCTACCATTTGGTTACAAAATCTACAACTTATCATACTTTAAGACAGAATCTGTTTGAGTTGAGCTTTTGAGTTATGACACATATGATGATCAATTGGTTTTAATTCAAAATAAAAAATTTTTTTTATTTCTGTGTAAAACATTGTCAAGACTTTATGAAACTTATACCCCTTGTTGCATATCAAGTGTTTCTTCATTAATTTTTGTTTGATTTCAATTGTAGTCCTTTTTTACTTGACTTGGTTTTTGAATCTCATCTTATTATTCCTTGTTTTTGGTTTGCATGCTTATATTTTCTCAGTTCAGATTTGTCAAGCTTCTAGAGATAAACTTCTGCTCTTACATATGGATCTATCTTTATCAGATTTAGGAAGGATTCATGATAGTTTATGAAATATTTGGGAAAGATTCTAATAGTTTAGGAAAGATTTGGGAAGGATCCATTGTTATTTAGGAAGATTTGGGAATAATCCATAGTAATTTACGAAAGGTTAGAAGTATTAGACTTGAACAGGCGATTTCATATCTACTCTCTAATATTTTTGTTTTTTGTTAAGATTGAGACTCAACACCAGACATACAAATAAAGTCAGCTCCACGTTGAACTTCTTTAATCGTTGAAAAAAATAGAGCGTGGAATACATAGAATGGAAGTAGATACAGTGGATTGGGAGATGTTTGGTTTAGACTTGCTTATCCCGAGGCTGATGTTTCTTCGTGACTACTGCCAAGCTCTTACCAGAGAGGGTACCAGCTCAGGCTCTTGTGGTACCACCAGTAGTTGTTGAGGTTCAGCCTCAGGTTGCAGCTGCGGTTGCTGAGGAGCTCCCATCCTACCTCAAGATGATGAAGCTGATGTAGAGGATAGGCATGGAGTTTTTCCCTAGAGGTGCTAATCCTGAGGATGCTGATGCGTGGTTGAGGAAGGTAGAGAGGAATTTTCTCTCGAACAGGTGTCCCGTGGGATACCAAGTGGACATTGCGGTCTATTATCTAGAGGGTGATACGCATCTCTGGTGGAGGGGTGTGGCAGTCCGGAGAGTTCAAGCCGAGATGGTTTGGGCGGATTTTGTGGAGGAGTTTAACTCTAAGTACTTCCCTCAAGAGGCGTTTAACCGGTTAGAGTCGAGGCTTACAAGATTGACTCAGGGGAATTGGTCGGTATGCGAGTATGACTTGGAGTTTACCCGGCTCGGGTCTTATATTGGATAGGCGGTTGAGAGTGAGTCGGCCCGTGTGCAGAGATTCCCGATAGGTCTTTGGGTTGACTTGCGGAACCATTGCATGGTTAGGGCTTTTTGCACGGTTGATGAGTTGGTTGAAATTGCATCATTGTTTGAGGAGTGTCTTAAAGACAAGGTGGTAGCGGTTACACCGAGTTTTCAGGCGAGATCAGTGCAGCAGCAGTCCAGTCCGAGCGGAGGTGGTAAGCCGATGCAAGGACAGAAGCGGAAGCGGGATGGCGCTTTGAGAAGCAGTCAGAGTGGTCAAGGTTGCTTCAGGTGTGGGATCATAGATCACCGAGTGGTGAATAGTCCTAAGAAGGGTGGGGTACGAGTCAATTCTCGGGTGTGCTTTCACTGCAAAGAAGCGGGGCATATTAGACCTTAGTTTCCCAAGCTGCGGCAGAGTGAGGCCACAGTGGTGCAGCCCGTTAGGCCGATGGTAGTAGCACCTCGAGTGTATTCTATCGTCGAGTCCGGTGAGCCAAGTTCCAGGCTGATCACAGGTATTTTGTTCGATTCATCTAAGTTTAATTCAACGTTGAGGAATTTAGGTTGCTTGTTGGAGTGTTAAGGTTCTAGGCACATGTATATGTGCAGCGACCTTGTATATTAGAGGTGTTGAGTGTCATGTGTTGTTTGACATGGAAGCATCGCATTGCTTCGTTACTCTAGACTTGGCCGAGAAGGCTAATGTTTGAAGCGAGCGCGGTGCGAATTTAGGTTTCGTGGAGGTTGCCAGAGGGAAGCTCATGATGATTCATGGTCGGGTTAGAGACGTGGAAGTTCGGGTAGCGGGAGAATCTATGCTTGCTGATTTGATTATCTGCTCTATGGAGCTGTACGATGTAATTTTGGGTATGGATTGGCTCGGGAAATTCAGAGTGCATATGGATTATCACTGAGGGCGTGTTAAATTTGACAGAGGCAAAGGGAGGTTGGTGTATCAGGGGTGAGACCAACTTCCGGGAGTCTCGTGATCTCGGTTATGCAAGCCAAGCATATGATCGAGAGGGGTTGTGAGACGTATTTGGCTACCATTTCTTTGCAAGAGGCCATTGAAGAGGCTAAGGTTAAGGATATTCGAGTGGTTTAAAAGTTCCAGGATGTGTTCCAGTCATTGCAAGGGTTACCACCATCTAGGTCAGATCCTTTCACGATTGAGTTGGAACTGGGGACGACATCGATATCCAAGGCTCCTTATAGGATGGCTCCAGCAGAGATGGCACTGTGGGGAGCATCGGTATTGTTTGTGAAGAAAAAGGACGGGACTTTTTGGTTGTGCATTGACTACCGGGGACTTAACCAAGTCACAGTGAAGAACAAGTATCATTTTCCTCGGATCGATGAGTTGTTGGATCACCTCATGATGATTCATGGTCGGGTTAGAGACGTGGAAGTTCGGGTAGCGGGAGAATCTATGCTTGCTGATTTGATTATCTGCTCTATGGAGCTGTACGATGTAATTTTGGGTATGGATTGGCTCGGGAAATTCAGAGTGCATATGGATTGTCACTGAGGGCGTGTTAAATTTGACAGAGGCAAAGGGAGGTTGGTGTATCAGGGGTGAGACCAACTTCCGGGAGTCTCGTGATCTCGGTTATGCAAGCCAAGCATATGATCGAGAGGGGTTGTGAGACGTATTTGGCTACCATTTCTTTGCAAGAGGCCATTGAAGAGGCTAAGGTTAAGGATATTCGAGTGGTTTAAAAGTTCCAGGATGTGTTCCAGTCATTGCAAGGGTTACCACCATCTAGGTCAGATCCTTTCACGATTGAGTTGGAACTGGGGACGACATCGATATCCAAGGTTCCTTATAGGATGGCTCCAGCAGAGATGGCACTGTGGGGAGCATCGGTATTGTTTGTGAAGAAAAAGGACGGGACTTTTTGGTTGTGCATTGACTACCGGGGACTTAACCAAGTCACAGTGAAGAACAAGTATCATTTTCCTCGGATCGATGAGTTGTTGGATCATCTGAGAGGAGCTACTTGATTCTCCAAGATTGACTTGGCGTTGGGATATCATCAGATTTCTATCAATGAGGGGGATATCTGGAAGACGGCGTTCAGATCTTGTTATGGCCACTACGAGTTTGTGGTGATGCAATTGGGGTTGACAAATACACCAGCTGCATTTATGAGATTGATGAACAGCATTTTCCAGGAGTATCTAGATGACTTTATGATCATCTTTATCGATGATATCTTGGTGTATTCGAAGAGCCTGGAGGAGCATGAGGTGCATCTGCGTGTGGTTCTTGCGAAGCTGCGGGAAAAGAAGTTGTTTGCTAAGTTGAGCAAGTGTAACTTCTGGTAGTGGGAGATTGGTTTTCTGGGTCACGTTATCTCTGCGGAAGGGGTTTTGGTGGATCTAGAGAAGGTTTGGGCCATTAGTGCTTGGCTGAGGCCAAGGAATGCCACGTAGATTAGGAGTTTTCTCGGGTTAGCAGGTGATTATCGGTGGTTTGTTAAGGGTTTCGCGAGTTTGGCTAAGTCTATGACGATGCAGACGGGAAAGGATGTTCCTTTCGTATGGTCTTCAGAGTGTGAGGATAGTTTTGCCAAAATGTTGGCCTTGTTGACTAGTACTTTAGTATTGGCGTTGCCTGATCTGGGCGAGCCTTACGTGGTGTATACCGATGCGTCAAGAGTTGGTCATGGCTATGTGTTGATGCAGCGGGGGAAGGTTATTACCTATGCTTCGCGGCAGCTGCGGAAGCATGAGGGCAACTACCCTACCCATGATCTTAAGATGGCTGCAGTTGTTTTCGCTTTAAAGATTTGTAGATCTTATATTTATGGCGGAAAGGTACAGGTGTTCACAGATCATTAGAGCCTGAAGTACATTTTCACTCAACCGGAGTTGAATTTGAGGCAGAGCCACTGGATTGAGCTAGTGGCCGATTATGATCTGGAGAGAGCATACCATCCTGGTAAGGCTAATCTGGTTGCGGATGCGTTGAGTTGGAAGCAGGTGGCTTTGAGTCTTTGGTGAGCGAGATAAGCACATTACGGTTATGTCTTGTATCTCAGGAACCTTTGGGCTTAGAGGTAGCTAATCAGGCGGATCTTTTGAGTAGAGTTCGGTTGGCTCAAGAAAAAGATGAGCACTTGGTTAAGGTTTCGAGAGAAACGAGTTCTGTTGCTAACTAGGTTACGGCGTGCAACGTGGACAAGTTGGTGAAGGTAGAGCACCAGGTCCCGAGTGGTTTGTTGCGGAGTTTACCCAATCCAGAGTAGAAGTGGGATATGATCACGATGGATTTCATGGTAGGCTTACCAGTTTCTCAGACCAAGGATGCTATTTGGGTCATCGTTGATCGATTGACCAAGTGTGCACGTTTTCTGGCCATTAAGAAGACTGATAGGTCTGCGGTATTGGCTAGAAAATACGTGAAGGAGATTGTGAGACTGTATGAAGTATCTGTGAGCATTGTCTCGGACCGGGATTCTATGTTTACATCTGAGTTCTCGAATGCATTTCAGGTGGAGATGGGCACTAGGGTGCATATGAGTACAGCTTATCATCCTCAGACAGATGGGAAGTTCGAGAGGACTCTGGAGGATTTTTTGAGGATGTGCGTGCTGGATTGGCGTTATCATTGGGTGGATCACTTGAGCTTGATAGAGTTTGCGTATAACAATAGCTATCAGACGAGTATTGGGATGGCTCCATACGAGGTTCTGTATGGGAGGCCATGTCGTACACCTTTGTGTTTGACTCAAGTGGGGGAGAGGAGCACATTGGGTAGCTTTAGGTTTTGTAGCTTTCGTAGGAATGCTAGAACCGGTAGAACTGTTGACCATGCGTGGTCGTTGTTTGTTGAATGTTAATTAACTGGTAGAATATTATTTGTATAGGCATTTAATACATGTTAATTGCATGTTTAAAAAAAAAAAAGTGCGGTCGTCACAGTGAAAGTGGGTACTATTCATACTGTGAAAGCGTGTTTACTATTCATGCTGTGAAAGTGAGTATTATTCATGCTGTGGAAGTGTGTTTACTATTCCTTCTTTTGTTTAGCTTTTTTTTTGTTTGAAATTACTATTTTGTTGTAGGAAGTTTTAATTGGTGTTAATTAATTCTTCATGTTGTCTTGGTTATTAAAAATTGCTTTGTGCTTTTTGATAGCCTGTTGTTGGGAGGATCAATCTCACTCAGCGTTTGGTTTACCAAATGTTGATGCATCACTTTTGTCGATGCAGGTAAAGATAAGGCGTGATCATGTTATCGAGGCAGTGAGGAAGAGATGATTAGGACCCGGTTATTTTGTAGTTTTGTAGCTTTTGTAGGATTGCTAGAACCGGTATAACTGTTGACATTCATGGTCGTTTATGTGTTTGCTGGATTATTTTATAAATATTTAATTATATTTCTGGTTTAAAAAAAAATTGCAGGCGTTTCAATTATAGTTGGATCTTGGTGAAGCGACAAGAAGTAGAAAGAGAAGACGAATGATAAATAGTTGTCGGAACATTGGTCGTTTTGATTAAACGGAAGCTGCTAACATACAATTGTACCCCGAAAACGTTCTTTATTACTTGATTTAAAGTCATGCCTCAAATGATATACTTAACATAAGTTAGGTATTTGATTATGAAGTCAGCGAAAACTTAGGTATATAAACTACATTTTAAAAAAAGTTGAGGATTTAAACGTCCACAATTTGAAAATTGATGATTTTTAATAAAATTTGAAACGACGTCGTTTTGATTAACCGAAAGTTGCTAATGAAATCGTAACCATGGTCATGGTCATGCCTAAACCGGAGGGTTTCAATAATCTTCCACGGATCGGCTGAACACATCTCTTAGCCGCGACCAATCAATCATCTCCGTTAGTCAAAACATTTAGGGGTTGGCTTCTTCTCGTGTCAAAATGCAATTTCAACTCCGGGACAAAACTGGAGCATAGGAGGCTATGGTGACAGCTAAGAGAGCAAAAAAAGTTGTACAAAGTAAATTAAGTTGAAATTAGTATCTCTTTAAGCCCGATAAACGTCAACTCCGATCTCTGTAATCGCCGCCGATTCAAAAGCAAGAACCTCGAGGATCCGCCATGGGAGTTCCAGCGTTTTACAGATGGCTCGCTGACCGTTATCCGAAGTCAATTAGTGATGTTGTTGAAGAAGAACCAACCGATGGAGGTCGTGGTGACCTAATTCCTGTCGATATCACCAGACCTAACCCTAACGGCGTCGAATTTGATAATTTGTATCTTGATATGAATGGTATCATTCATCCTTGTTTCCATCCTGAAGGAAGAGTAAGTTTTACGGACGATTTAGCTGGGAATTATGTGATTAGGGTTTGACTAGTGAAATGGATTTGTTCTGAGTTTAGTATTTTTTTGGTGAAGAAGATTTAAAACGCTTCTCTTCTAGATTAAGTAACCAATTATGGAGTTTTATTGTAATTTAATAGTTCGATTGTTCATAATCCAGCATTTATTGGGTTAGGGAGAAGTATACTTAGTTGCTATGATCTAATTTTTGTGAAGTTCATTTCAGAAACTGAATTGGGTATGTTATTTTTTGGTAGTTGAGTTGAGAAGACATTGTTATGCCTTGGAGTGAGCTTGCATTACAATATGTGTTATGCTGATTCTTGATTTCCATGAAAATTTTGCTTGCTAATTGTATTTTTGATGAAAATGCAGCCTGCACCTGCCACATACGATGATGTGTTCAAATCAATGTTTGAGTACATTGACCATCTTTTTACTTTAGTGCGTCCAAGGAAGATTCTTTATTTGGCCATAGGTGAACATTGCTTCCTTCTTTTTTCCTCATCTATTTTGCTGTGTGAGATGGGATCTGATGAAAGATGATGTTGTAGACGGAGTCGCACCCAGAGCAAAGATGAATCAACAGCGTTCTCGACGGTTCAGAGCTGCAAAGGACGCAGCAGAGGCTGTATGTTCTCTTTGTCTGTCTACTTTTACATTTACTCTTGCTTTTGGTTGGGTCACTGTTACTTATGCTATATCTGATTGAATAGGAAGCTGAGGAAGAGAGGCTAAGAAATGAATTTGAGATGGAAGGCCAAATCTTGTCTGCTAAAGAGAAAGCAGAAACCTGCGATTCAAATGTCATTACCCCTGGGACCCCGTTTATGGCTATACTGTCAGTAGCTCTTCAGTATTACATCCAATCTAGGTTAAACCATAACCCTGGTTGGAGATATGTTAAGGTGTGATACCGTTCATCTAATTTAACCGCTATTTCCTAACTGTGCAAGAGTTGATGCATTCTTGCAGTTTTTGTTTTGTTTTGATTGTCCTTTTACTTTTGGTTTTAAGGAAATTTCTCGCCCTAAATTTTTGTGGATTATTATTTGAAGGTAATTCTTTCTGATTCAAATGTTCCGGGCGAAGGAGAACACAAGATAATGTCATACATTCGTCTCCAACGTAATCTTCCTGGTTTTGATCCAAACACACGGCATTGTCTATACGGTCTGGTTAGTGTCAACCCACAATGTATTTGGTTTGCTTCCTTTCTGCTTGGTGAGGTATTGGTACTTTGTCCAACAAATTGCACATTGCTTCTTGAAACTCTATATTATTATGCAGGATGCAGATTTGATAATGTTATCTTTAGCAACACATGAAGTTCACTTTTCAATCTTAAGAGAGGTAGCTAGCTTGTTTACCACCTCTATGCTCTATATTTGCTTTGATATTCACTAGATTAAATGATGGGACATCTTACTCATTCCAGGTTATCACTTACCCTGGGCAACAAGAGAAATGCTTTGTGTGTGGACAAACTGGTCATTTTGCTGCAGATTGCCCTGGAAAATCAGGTAGCACAAATGGAGCATCTGATACTCCAATCCACAAGAAAAAATATCAGGTTCCTGCAGTTGAACAACATGCCATTAAAAAAATCTTTTGGTACTTTCTTATATCTGTCTGATGTAATATTTTTCTGTAGTTCCTGAACATTTGGGTGTTACGAGAGTATCTGCAATATGAATTGGCCATTCCAGATCCTCCTTTCATGATCAACTTCGAAAGAATTATAGACGACTTTGTATTCCTTTGCTTCTTTGTCGGCAATGACTTCTTACCTCATATGCCAACATTGGAAATTCGGGAGGTATGTACATTATGGAATCTTTTCATTGCATAAAGATTGGCTGTTATGTGTAACATGATAGTTCTGTTGATTGTAAAATATAGTTACAATAGCTCTGTGTAGAACTAGTGTCCTGTTTCACGCTCTATAATGCCATTGGAACAATTGACAAAATCTTCTTTAGCTTGATTTTTAAAAATCATTATACTCTGTTTCTTTGTTACTTCAGGGGGCTATAAACTTGCTGATGCATGTTTACAGAAAGGAGTTTACAGCTATGGGAGGCTATCTAACAGATTCTGGTGAGGTAAGTTATTGGGCTCTTTTATCTTCTCCCACATTTCACTTGATTCACATTGCTCAATACCTATTTCGTATGAGCTGTAGAAATTGGTCAGTTATCTTGTGGAGTTTGATTACTTTGCTTCTATCTTGTCTGGTTATATGGCTATTAATGAAAATCTGAACTGCAGTATTTCCGTGAACCTGGTGTTTTCTTTTTAAATCCATTTACCCACTGACAATCTTCTCTTTTCCTGCATTGATAGGTTTTATTAGATAGGGTAGAGCATTTCATTCAAGCTGTCGCTATAAATGAAGACAAAATATTTCAGAAAAGGACACGGATTAAACAGGTATTTTTAACCTATCCCCTATTTCTTCTTATGAAATTCTTTGGAGTCTTTAGGAAAGGAGGGTGCTCATACCCTTTGAATGCACTAACTAAGTGGTCAAATGCCTAATCAATGTTGAAACAAAACATGCCAATATGCGTTTGGCACTGACCACCATGTCAGGCTACTCTACTTATGTGTGACCCCTTTCTAGTTTTGTTACGCTGTTGCTGTGTGGTAGCCTCTAATTTCAGGTTGATAGGCTTCCTTTAACTGGGTTAAACCAAGCCTTGTAAGGGTAACGGGTAGAACTAACCTTAAAAAAGCAATAACTAGTTCCACTTTTAATCAATGGGTTTGCATTATAATTTCCTGTTATGTTCAAACTGCATAAGTTATAGCTAATTGTGTGCTGATGTTGGTATCAGTCAATGGAGAACAATGAAGAAATGAAACATAGATCAAGAAGAGACCCATCTGAGGCACCATATGAACTGATAGACGATAAGGTAAAATAGTTTACTGCAACTTTCTCTCAGTGTTTGCCTGTGAGCTGGAGACATTCTTATTCAGTGGCAGAAGAAATTGTTTAGGAGGCACAACTAAAATTTCTTTTTCATTTTCGGTAGATTAAGTTAGGAGAACCAGGCTACAAGGAGAGGTATTATGCTGAGAAATTTAGTACAACCAATCCAGATGAAACTGAGCAAATCAAACAAGACATGGTGAGTTTTACGCCAATCAACTCTCTCTCTTTCTCTCTCTCTCTGTGTCACACTTGTGATGATTTGTTTTACTAAGTCTAAATTTGAATAAAGGTTTCTTCAGGCCATGTGCTAAATTGTTTTTCTGTGCATTTAGACTCTTAAGATCCCATTAAGTCTCTCATCTTGAAAGTTTTGACCACCAGTATTTTCACAGTTCTTTTTTTCTCTTATGGAGGCTTATAGCGCGATGTGACGTAATGGTTCCTGAGACAGTTGGATGAACATAAACTTGTCATCAAGTCTGATGAACTATTTTCCTTGTAGGTACTAAAGTATGTTGAAGGTTTGTGCTGGGTATGCCAGTACTACTACCAAGGTGTATGCTCTTGGCAATGGTCAGTCTGATTTAAAAAAATTTACATTGAGGATGTCATGTTATGTTATTCCCATGAGAGCCATGTATTCTAACAAATAGTTGATGTTGGTGTCACTTGCTGAGAAATAATGAGTTGCAAATTTAAAATGCAAGTCCGTGTTTCTAAACGCTTCTTCTAATTGTTTCAGGTTTTACCCATACCATTATGCTCCGTTTGCTTCAGATCTTAAGAATCTATCTGATTTGGAAATCACATTTTTTATTGGAGAGCCCTTTAAACCTTTTGACCAGTTAATGGGAACTCTGCCGGCTGCAAGGTTCTTCTCTTTTTTTTGGAACCTTTATTATTATTTTGGCGTCTGTGGTGATGTAAATTATGCTTCTTGGTTGTTGCAGCTCAAATGCTCTACCTGGAGAATACCAGAAGTTGATGACGGATCCCTCATCCCCGATCCTGAAATTTTACCCTGCTGGTAAATTGTTGATGCTAAAGATATCTATATTGTTGTTTTCCGATATATTTGTGCTGGACAGTGGATACTCATAAGCTATCATTCTATTTATAGATTTTGAGATTGACATGAATGGAAAGCGCTTCGCCTGGCAGGTTCATGGTTTTCTATATTCTTTGGATATAGTGATTATGTTATCATGCTGAGACTGTGTATTCTATTCTTCAGCTTTTTATATTGTGTTTC
Source organism: Cardamine occulta (assembly GCA_028015245.1). Lineage (NCBI taxonomy): Eukaryota > Viridiplantae > Streptophyta > Magnoliopsida > Brassicales > Brassicaceae > Cardamine > Cardamine occulta. The sequence goes on from CM051366.1 coordinate 2,775,908, forward strand.
TTACACTTGCTGTGATCCAGGGTATTGCGAAACTTCCTTTCATTGAGGAGAAATTATTGTTAGCTGCTACAAGGAAGCTTGAAGAAACACTAACGGTTTGAACTGAAGCTTCACTCAAGATACATATGCATTTCATTCATTTGGTCAAAACTAGATTCTCTCCAAGGAAACTATAATTCTTCATGAACGATGAATTTTTAAACATTCAGGATGGTTTGTTTGTTCATTATAAAGTAGCTTCACAGCGTAGATTGCTATAACCATCATGGGACTGTCTTGTGGTAACTAGAACTGAAAATGATTAATTATTAGATATACAATATTATTCAATCTTGCAGGTGGAAGAACAGCAACGCAACAGCGTGATGCTTGATTTGTTATATGTACACCCTGCTCATCCACTGGGTCAGCGAATTCTGCAGTACTACCACTTCTACCACCAGAAGCCGCCACATGAATGTCTTCCATGGATAATTGACCCGAATTCTAGGTTAGCTTTAATTGGCTAAATCAATGATGAACAAGCTATATATAATATGGATATCAAGCTTGTTCTTCTTCTCAAATTATTTTGCGTTTGTTGCAGCCAAGGAATGAACGGTTTTCTCTGGTTTTCTGAAAGGAATGGTTTCCAATCTAGAGTGTATTCCCCTGTCAATGGTTTGCCATGCATTGAGCAGAACCGAGCCTTGTTCGTTTCTTGTACTTCACAAGTTTGTTTTTTAATCAAATAGATGAAAGTCTTAGTTGACTCACTTAGATTTATTCCTCTACATTTTCCAGAAATGTTACGTACTTGTGTCCTGCCAAACACTCTCATATCTCAGAACCACCAAGAGGAGCGATTATTCCGGACAAGGTATGGTTCCCCAAAGGAGTTCTTCATAAACAGTATAGTCTATCTCTGCATTAAAAGAAATAGAAACATAGGTTTCGTATTAGCGTTGAGGAGAATCTATTTGCTCGCATCTCAAATGTCAACTTTTGTCTACTGAATATTTATTCCAGAACAAGTGGTACGATATTTCATTATTGAATGACAATTTGCAGATCTTGACGACAGCAGATATAAAGCCATTTCCTCCTTTATGGCATGAAGACAATAGCAACCGACGCCGACAATCTCGAGACAGGTAAGGCGGTTGTACTTCACACTGACATTTTGAAAAGATCATAGTGTGAAGTATGTTTTAAAACGATATGATATATCTATGGTGCAGGCCCCAAGTGGCTGGTGCTATAGCTGGACCAACGCTGGGAGAAGCAGCTCATCGTCTAATCAAAAACACCCTTAACATGAAATCCTCAAGTGGTTCGGCTTCAGGACTTATTGACCCAAACGCATACTACCGAAATGTACCGGGTAATCATTATTATGGTGGAGTCAATAGACCAAGAGCAGCGGTTCCCTCTTACAGGAAAGCATATGACGATGACTCCAGCTATTACTACTACGGAGAGTATAACAATAGCCCACAGGGAACTTATAACAACGGTCCAAGATACCCTGCTCAATTAAATGGTTCACCAGACTATAGCCGGAACTACAACTCCAAGATAGCAATGGAGCAGCAGAATCGGGGCGGACTGAGAGCTGGAATGTCTGGTTTATCGATAGACGATAACGGCAGAAGTAAACAATTGTATTCAAGTTATACAGAAGCAGCTAATGCAAATCTAAACCTGTTGCCTTCACCGCCCAATCAATGGATCGGTACACAGCAGGCAGGTGGGAATTATGGCGGTGGTGGATACTATAGGGAAGGAGTTGGGTATGGTGAAACAAACGGAAAATCGGGAAAGAAACCGATTTATCAAGCCAAGATACAACAGAGTCATCGAGGTGCAAATGAATGAGATTATTAGTTAAGGGTGCCAAGAGAGGTTCTTCTGTACAGGCGAAGTTTCTTTCTTTAGCTGCAATGCCCTTTTTGTCTGGTAACTATGTTCCAGCGGCATCTTCTGCCATCAATTCTCTAAAATTTATGGGTAAAAGGCAAAATGTACAACGTACCTCTGACATTTCTTATGTTACATATTATTTATTACAACATCAAAACTTGTTTTAGAGTTTGTAGACAGCCTTTGGCAATTGGATATTCGAGTTTTTCTTCCTTCTATCTATTGGTTCTCTTTCATTTTTTGCCAGTTCGCTTATATTAGCTTTCCAAAAGGTCAGAAAGATACTTATATTACCTTCACAATAAATACACGATGTCTGTTTGGATATAATTTATTAAACTGGAAACGGGAAAAAAAACCAATGTCTTATGTCGATCAAAAGATTGTGAAGTGGTGATAATTAGCTTCTTTGCCCAGATATATCCCTCTGTTTTCAAAATCAGGACATAGTATATCAAAAGCCCAAGTGGTTGTATCTCTCAATATAACTTCTTGCTGGTATATGCGATTGCGATGATTTTGGTTCATGGGAATGATGTTTCCGCGACCTTTTGGCTTTGATTATTATATTTCTAAGCGCAAAAATATGCAAAATCAAGTATATTTGGAGTCTAATGCCTAGAAAACACTTCATATGGCCTTGGAAATACATAGAAGACCATATACAAATGGGTCTAAAATCACGTTTATCACTTCTTCAATCTATGGTACTCTAGTAAGAGTTACTCCAGTGTCAAAAATACAAGTTAAAGCTTCTGGTCTTAACTCTTAGTGCTTTATCATGACCTAATTGCAAAATGCAAACTTTCTAACTCCAACCCTTGGTTATTATTTGTGTCAACTGTTCATCAAAATCAAAATAAACCTTGGATTTCATACCATCCCAAATTCTCATCCTATCTCCAAAATTTTCTTCCTTTAAATCATTTACCAACAAGAAATAACTTATTTATGTGATTCAGATAACTGCCAAATGCTCTCCATGTATTAACTACATTAAAGACTGATCCAAATGATTTTCGAAATTCACAATGTCCTCATCGGAATTAATCAATTTTTAGTAAACTACGCATTTGACTATAGGAATTAGAGTGTAGGAACTTCTTTACCAGTTGACTCTTCCTTAACATAAATGATGTATTTGAAACAAAATAAAAATGGTGACATGATTAACATAATATAACAATTTACGGAATTATTGGATGAAATAGCCACTCAAAAAAAGCATAAAGAAAAGTAAAAGAGAACCAAAGATTAAAGCAGTCTTCTGACCAGAAGTAAGAGCATTACCACCAAAACCATATTGTTGATTCTGAGCAAAACCAGCAATCTCAACCATTTTACTCTCAAAGAAACTTTGAGCAGCTCCACAAGTTGGACATCTCCAATCTTCAGGCAACTTATCAAACTGAAAACCCGGTGGGATCGGGTAAGATGGATCACCCGCTGATTCATCGTACTTGTACCCACATGACCTACACTCATAGATCCCTGTGTTCAAAACCGCAAACTTCTCTTCTAGTCTACGTTTCTCAAATGCATCATCGACTTCTCTGGTTTCTGTTTCTTGGGTTTGGTCCGAAGAAGGAAGAGGTGTCGTTGCGTCGTCTCTTGAGACAGCTAAGTAACGAGAATGGTGATAGTTTGGGTAAGAGATTGTGATGAAGATGTGGTGGTGAAGGTGTTGATGTTTCTTGACATATCTAAGAAACGGTGTCGGTTTGAGAAGAGAAGAATGGGAATGAGACTGAGAGAGAGGGGTAAAGGAGAAGGTAGCACTCGCCATGTTTGTTCTATTTTACTTCTTATAAATTCTTGGTTTGTTCATTGTTTGAGAGATGAAAATGTCGAAAGAGTTTGACAAGGATCCATTGGAGAGGAGAAAGGCATATGCGCTTGGATAAGATTTTTGACGACCACGTGGCCGTATTTCAATCCAGTTTATTTCTTTACTTAACCCCAAAATGTCTCTCCGGTCCTACTAACACTTATGTCAATTAGGACAACAATATTCAATTTCTATATGATTTAAGGGTTTTTGTTAATGGATTTTGGAAGAAATTGTTTTTTCCTATTGAAATATAAATACTTTTTGGGATATAGTATTTAATATTTTAAAACTTTCGAGCTAGTGGGCAGTATTTTTCTATAGCTAAAAAAAATAATTAATCTTTCTTTTAGTTAATTGATTTTTTTAAATATGTATTAAAATTTGATGTTATTGGAAATCTAAGTAATATTCACACGATTTTTTTTTGTTTTTAGAGAAAAAATTTAAATATTCTAAAATTAAGATAAAATATAATCATTCAAGCATACTATTATACAGATCTTTTTCGGAGAGATGAAGCAGGGAGAAAATTATACATGGATATGGAAAAAACTACTAAAGTTAAGGCCATTGCAGTTACGTTCCTAAAAACTGAAATAGGAGACAATAATCCATCTTCTTTCTGGTTTGATAACTGGCACACTTTGGGTTGTCTTGCTACATGAGCTAGACCGTGAATTTGGGGTTCAATACAGTGGTGAACAATGGCCGATGTAGAGTTGTATTTATGTGGGGCACACAAATTCTTGCATAAGAAGTGTGATTTAAGCAGTATTATCATCTAACATATTGATATTACAAAGTAAATTTTATAAAATGTGTACGAGGCACTTGCCCCACCTTCCTGGGGTGAACCAAATGAATCTCGTGACCACCTCTTCTATGTATGTCCTTACTCCTCTCTGTTTGGAATTATTTATGTGAGAATCTCATTGGCAGACAGATTACACCAGCTGGCCCGTACGATTGACAAAACCATACAGGACCGTCTCCTTAGTCACCTTGAAGAGCCACCAGAAACAAAAGACAATCTTCTCTCCTGGTTTGCCGGGAACATAGGACCGGATCCAGACGCATACCACCCGGACACACCCACACACACGAACCGGGAAGACGGGAAGGACATCAACGTGCCCAGAACCACGCCGGGAGCTTTCACGAGGAACATGAGCATTGCTAGATTATACAGGCACAAGTTCAACATCTTTACCCAGGCGGTTGTGGAGATCTTCGATCACGTCGCAGGAGACGCACCAACGGTTACATCACATACCCGAGGCAGCATGGAGACTATGATCGGTTCAGGAAACCGTGATCAGGTTGTCTTCACCATCACCCAAAGGTGAAGACAACACCGTAAGACGCCAGGAGGTTATACTCTTTTTCCCCACCTTGAGTTTTGTCCCAAATCGGTTTTCTCAAGGGGGTTTTTAACGAGGTAACTGTTTTGGCGCCCGTGTTTTAAATTCATACTTAGCTTGCTCGAAAATATCCATGACGGGTAAAATTAGGTTATTAAAACATGGATTTATCCCAGGGAGGCCCCACTAATAAATGCGTTCCCCTTCTTTTACTTTACTGGATTTATCTTGTTACCGACTTTTGTTTTCACGGTGCATGTAACATGTCTTTACCCACGTGTTCAGGGTTTTGCTTTCAGTCTTGTATTGCCTATAAAAGGGCATTAAACTCTCTCGTTTTAGCTTACGCCTCTTACGAAATAAAATCCATCTTTTGTTACTTTTCTGTCTTCGTCTCTATCGAGCACCGTTAGCTCTAGAACAAACCTCAGTCAAGAATCTTGAGCTGGGCTCGATTCGCACCGGTTAGCCATATCATGGGTTCCCTCATAACTCAGGTGTTGCAGTTCAATCCCTTTCCATCACTTCGCCTTTGTCCCGAGTTTCTCATCGTAAATTAACCCATCCGTTCGTGTTCATCCATACCTGGTCAGCGAATCATAACAGCTGGTATCAGAGCCAAACGTTCCTACCACCAGGTTCTATCTATCCTTGCTTGTTTAATTTCCTTTCATTTCTATCGTTCCGTGCATTTTAAAACCCCATAAAAATCTCATCTTTGTTTAGGTTTCTTAGTTTTCGTTTCCATTTGCATCTGTAAACTGAAAACTGAAAATTAAAAATATCATCTTGCATCTTAGTTCATATCGTGTTGTTATCCATGTTGATTTCTCATATTTTTTGTTATGTTCATCGTGTTTTAGCTGCATATTCACCATTTTTTAGCTTGAGTCGAGTCGGAGATGACATGTCCTCTCCTTTGGTCAAAGACATGTTCTTGAATGAGGGTTAGCACATCTCCCTATCGCTTTCAATTTCTGTTGTCATAGGATAGCCGTCGTTTGTGTGGTCATAGGATTAGCGCGTCATAAAGTAGTTTGTCCGTTTGTGTTAGATTCCCTCATATGTGTTGTGATTGAACGTTGAATTAACTTTGACTCAAGTTAAATCTATCTGTTGCATGTGTTTTATTCGGTAAGATTTCTAACCAGTTAAAATTTTTGAATTTTTGACGAGGTACCAAGTTACCGAAGATTACCTGGTGACTCGTCGAGGATTTACGAGTAATATACGAGGAGACTTACTGCATACAGTATATTACCAAGATGACTTTGAAATGACCACACTCGATTTTTGTTTTTATACTAATATTTAACATTCCATAAACATTAAACATTCATAATACAACCCTGCAAATACACTTACATACCCGAGGTAAGACTCGCACTTAACCACAAAACTATCAGTTCTAACAACACAGCGAAAACGACAAAAACAGCAAAACTACGAGTCTTAATCATCCTCCCCTCATCGCCTTCGATTCCACGATCATGCCTTATCTTTACCTGCATCAACAAAAATGATGCATCAATATTTGGTAAACCAAACACTCAGTGAGACGATCCTCCCATCAACAGGTTATAAGAAAGCATCCAAGCAAACATACAATGCAAACAATTCACAACCACAAGAAAAACACAAGTCACAGAACGAGGGATCGATCCAAACATCTTACGGCTAAAACACCACAGGTTGGATCGATCGATCTGTCTGTGAATCGATCGATCCACCCTCTATGCCCAAAAGCTGACAATTGCTCTTGCATCTTGCCACACTAAGGCAACCAACCCTCCTTAACTTCACAACTTGAAACGCCCAACACAAAGGCAATAACCACAGCCGTAAAAACAGGGTAAACAAGCAATAAAACTCATGGATTCCACAAGGACCCAACTTAACACATACACATCACACAACAAGCACACACAATGCTTACATAACCTATGGTCCTGTACGCACCTTAAAAACAAAAAAGATTTTCGAACCAAAAACAACAATCCCTCAACCAACAGTGACTTCCCACTCACCAACAGTAGCTCAACTCACCCTATAGCCAACCACAACAACCAAAAACAACATTAAACCTAAACTGTAAAATTCTGAATAATCACAGAACGCTCAGCATGAAAGATGGGATCACGAAACAAAATCTAACCGTCCACATTCAAATCCCACCGTTGAAAATCTGTCCCTAGATGTCCTGAAGCTACCCACAAAAATTTAGTGACGATCTGACGGAAGGTTCACTCGCGATCTCACTTCGAATACACGCTGGTCCAAATCGCGTCTGAAACAAAACAGTTTACGAAAATGCAGATAACTCTTAGAATATTGACTCAAATCAATATCCGCAAAATGTCACATCTAGATATAGGTCTTAGCTACAATCTTAGAAAAGTTTGTTACCTTTGCCAACGATTTTCTAGGTCGAATCTCTTCTCTACCAGACTCGGACAGTTTTGTCTCTTCCTCCCTTCACCAAATCTTTAGCCTCTCCCTCTTCCACTCAAAGCTCCTCTAGCTTCAAACTCTCTCTATTCCCACACTTCTATCCAGAAATCTTCTCTCTTTTTCAAGCTCAATCCAAGCTTCAGCTTTAGCTTAAACCCCAATTCCACTCCTCAACACCAAGAACTAAGCTCTAACCTCTGCTTTTTCTTCTTCTCTTTAGCTCTCCAATTATCTCTCTCCCTTAGAAAGTGGCGACACAAGAGAAAGAAGAAGAAGCCAAGAGATAAATATCTCAAGTTTTGGGAATTACAATTTAACTCCCTTAACTTTCACGTTCTTTACGAATCAAGCCTGAACTTTCGTTTTGACTTAAATCTCTCTCGATTTAACCCAAACTAATTAATCCACCACAATTAATTCCTCTTCTTATATTAATTTCCAGATAATTAATTTGTACATACCTGAAATAATAAAATTCCGGAACATGGGCGTTACAGACTTCTTGCATGCTGGATCTTTCTGAGGATCCTTATCGAGTGACTTGACTAACAACCAGCGATCCGTGTTCTGGTCTGATGATTCTACCATGATCCACCGGAAACTTTGACCGATGACTCTCTCCGGTCACCGAATACTTGTCCGACCACCGGCTAACATCTCCGACCACCGCTGACGATCGACCGGATCTCCGGTCACCACCTCCCATAGCTCCGCCCAACGTTGTCCATACCCCGGTCATTGCCGTCCGTACTCCAATCACTGCCGCATGTACTCTGGCTGGTGCCACACGTACTCCCACCACCATTGACCGTATTTCCAATCACAGTCATATATCTCCGACCAGCCGCTACTGGAATTTTAGCTCTACTGTCCGTACGATCAATCTGACCGTACCAAGACCGCTACTTCGGTCATGGATGACCCACCCATACCTCCGGACATTGGAGGCGTGCTCGCGACTATCCAAGCCTCGATTCAACAACTCGGGGAACGAGTGGCTTGGATAGAAAGACCTCCCCGACAGCCTGCCAAAGCTGCCCAACCCGTGAATATGCGTCCGGTTCATGCCGAGACTGTAGGTTCCCCGAACCGCTCTATGGCCGATATGGCCTAGTGATAACCCAAGTGGGCTGACTACTAGAATGATCAAGGATCAGTTCGATCGTTTCCCTGAGGTTTCTAATGAGTTCACGAGAGCCGTACCTCGCTCATTCACTCGTCCGGCTACTAGTATCGGCTTTGCAACCATCGATGGTCACCCGTTGTGTAAGTCCAGACAAGACCAATTAACCTGAGCCCTGCTTGAATGCTTTTTAAAGAAAAATAAATCCCTTCGCTTTGTTACTTAGTATAATACTTCAAACCAATAGAAAATATGGATACAGTTCGGATCCTATTTTCAAAATACAACTTTCAAATAAAACAACAACTCTTTGCAAATGCAGCGAAAAAAAATCCAGTTCCTAGTGCTCCAACACCTAACTAACTAATCCTGCAAAACGAACAAAAGTTTATGAGAATCCTAATGAAACTCGTAAGGCTGAACACACAAGCAAATAAATAATCAAACAATAAACTAAACCTGCAAAACAAACGTTCGTCATTCAATAATCAAACAAACAATCAAAGCACACAAGCGGAAGCTAAAAGTAAACACACAATCTACACGCAAGAATCTCCCGAGCTATTCTCGAGAGACACGACAATCAAACACACACAAGTATCACTCAGGTTCAATCCCAAGTGACAATACTCAAACAACCACACTCTAACCTCTAACCTCTAAACCACTACTCAACCTCTAAACTCTACTCTAGACTAAACCTAAGACTCTATCTAACCTAAAACTAACTCCACACTCCACTACGTCGTCTGAAATCACACAGAAGTCAGTACACGTCTAACACCACCTCCTCGACCACCTTTCAGCCAGAGACTCACAGGTCAACCTAGGCACTAGACTCGGTGTCAGCATAAATACATGACAACTCACAGGTTTCTCCTCTGTACCTCGGTGAATGTACTTCCACAAGGACACACTCCGGTTCCAAGGGGTTCCAAACCCGGCAGCTATACGTGATAACCTCCAGTCGGATATCACATATCTTTGGTATGCTTCAACTTCCTCTAAAGAAATCTGAAGATCACAAGAGATTCCACACCCGACCCCCTAATCCTTATATACCCACCTAAACTCTAGACTCTCTACAATCGACATGAATAATGACTCACCTAGAATCATTATTCACCGATCACCTAAAAACCCAAAACTAAACCCCCTAAAAATTACCCCTCTAAAACCGACATGAATAATTAACTCACCTAGAATTAATTATCCACCGGTCATGTAAACCTAAACTATCTCTAAAACTACCTTAACACTACACACAAGAATCTTCCGAGCTATTCCCGGAAGACACGAGAAGCAATAAATCACGCAATAAATCACTCAATAAAACATAAATAAAACCCATGCATATGCAACATAAAAACACCAAGCACTTACACAAAAAATAAAAGTACCTAACACTTACACAATAAAATAAAAGTACCCATCACTTACTCTACTCGTGAAAGAATGACCGACTAGATGCCCAGAATGGTTTGAGAATTGAGAATCAGGTGCTGCTGCTTATTCCACTATCACGATCACGCCTCACTTGCTTTGGATCGTTGTAATGGCACGGTTTAAGGATGAGATATAACTTGTGGACTAGGACTAACTCGACATGCAAACTCTTTTTTGAACTCGGCGCAGAACTAACTCGGCTCTGTATCTTCTTCAAGGATTTGATCAGTGTAAACGGTTTGAAAAGATCAAAAGACTGATCTTCAAACTTCATGCACTCGGCTTATGGCTCGCCTTTCTTCTTCAAGAATCATCTTTTCTTTTTCCTTAAATAACCTCAGAGGATTCTTTTTGATTTTTGGGGTTTGATATTTTAAAGATCACGACTTCAACTCCTTCTTCTTTGAATTAAATCTTCACGGCTCCTTCTTCTTCTTTGAAAAGATCTTTACGGTTTGATCTTCTCAACTTCTTCTTCTTTGACAGCTTCGGAATGGATCACCAAAACTTCTCCTTCTTGATATTTTTCGGCTTTTTTGTGTTCTTCGGAGATCACAAAGCTTCTTCTTCTTCTTTGGTTTAGATTACCACGGCTTCACCGTCTCTAGGTTTGGATCAGCTTCAACACAGCTCCATTATCTTCTTCTCTGAATCAGCTTCACTATGGCTTCTCCATCTTCTTCTCCTTCGGCTTCTTCTTCACAGATGGATCTTCTTTATCTTAGTTTTGTTTTGGAAATGATCTCCACGGCGACTTTCTCTTCTTCGGAGCTCACGAGGTTTCTAGAGAGAGATGAGAGCTCTTTGATCTTCTAGTGAGATGAGAGAATGAATAATGTGGTGGAACAATTAAGCAAGGACCTTGGTTATATACAAGATTTGGACCCTCCATGCAATGCTACACTTGGCGATCATGTGCAAACTCTGGTCCCATGGCACACCACCTATCGATGATGCAGCAGCTCCACTTCGCCGTTCTCATGCAATTTGTCTTCCCATGTAAGTCTCCAATGCCACATTGCGATCATGCAACATCTACAGCCCCATCTCGTGTCTTCTTCAACAAGGCTCAAACATGCACAGCTCCTGGAACTATTTTCTTGACACATTGCATCCATGTACCTTCTCAGCTTCATCGTGATGCCACTTTGTGAACATGTGCCACTTTTGCATTACTCGTGTTACATACGAGTCTCGGGTTTAAATAGTGTTACGGAATAATATTTTGAAACAGTATCCGAACAGTACTAAAACAATCTTCCTTGACACTAAAATACTAGGTGAATAGTATTTAGTGAACAACAACTCCAGAGATGAACAGTCCGGCGATGAACAGTATTTCTGGCGATGAATAGTACTCTCCGGAAATCTTCTTCTTCTTTTTTTTTTTTTTTGTAAAATCTCCAAAGTAATTTTACTAGCTTGTCCATCTTCCTTCCTTGATGAATTTCATAATTTTTGCTTATGAAATTATTTGTCTTCCTTGAAAAGATAGTAGCAACTTGGTCTCCAAGTCTCCTCCATGTTTTCCTTGATACTCCTCCTAATTGCCTTCATCTCCAAGCTTCTTGGTAAACTTCCTTAGCACAATACTCCAATAGCTTCTTCGACAAAACACTCTTTTACTTCTACGCCATACGATTTACTCATTTAACTTCTCCTTTGCTTTGATACGCTCCTTCTAATACTCGGTTCTTCTCTACTAGAACCTCCTCCTACTCCTAAATTTTTACTCCTTGTTTAATGATTTTCTTCATTAATTTTTCATCTTTTGGCTTGGTCACCAATTCTCCTTCGTCTTCTAGGCTTGTCCTTTCACCTTTTTCCTCGAGCTCCTCTACCTGTCATTCGATAAATTCGCGAAAAAGTTTCCAGTACCGGTTTCTAGTCTGGATATGAGTCATTACAGAGATGGAACATGATGATTTGCCCGAGGATGTACAAGAACCTCTAGTACAGAGAATGAGAGCACGTCGTGCTTTTGGCTGCACGGAGAAGGTCACAATGACAATCCTCCAAGGGCCCATATTTTGGACTTTTGACTTACGGCTCCTATTTTTGCCGGAAGAGTCGATCCCAAAGCCTATCTTGACTAGGAGCGCCGGATAGACCATATCTTCGCTTGTTATAATTATGACAAGCCCCGGAAGGTCATGTATACTACTGCTACGTTCATGGACCACGCCCTTACGTGGTGGGATTGTGATGTTGCCAAAAGATGAGTTCGAGCATTTACGGAACCGGTTACAATTGGATGAAACCGAGGAAGCTCTCATTGCCCAATTCACATATGGGTTACAAGACCGTATCGTGAGGAAAGTTGAAAGACAATCCTATGGAGGTTTTGAAGAGTTGCTACACCTTTCTATCCAAGTGGAGCAACAAGTCAAAAGGAAGCTTGCTAGTGTTACCTATAGCCGGATGCAAGGAACCCCGACTTAGTCACCGAGTTCATCACCGAGCTTATCACTGACAAAACTCGCCTTAGTGGATTCGCGGTTCAAATCAAGGACGCAAGTTGCACCAAAGGATAATTAGCAAGACCCGAGGAGGCTACCCAACATTATCTAGAGCCGAGACTTCGTATGCTTCAAGTACGAATGACACGGACACGTCACGAGAAATTGCGCCAACCAACGGGTAATAACCATTACCCCAACTGGGGAATAAAACTCCCAAGACGAGGAAGCACTGGCCGAGCAAGAAGAAGAAGAGGAGCTAGAGGAGGAAGTAGCCGAACTGGATGTTGACGAAATGCTCATGATCCGCCACGTCCTAAGCACCTCCCAAGTCCCGAATGACACCAACCAGTGGGATAACATCTTCCACACCCAGTGCACGGTAAAAGGGAAAGTTTGTGGCTTGATCATAGACTGAGGGTCTTGCACTAATATGACAAGTTTCTATATGGTAAAGAAATTGAATCTCAAAACCACCAAACATCCCAATCCCCATAAGCTCAAATGGTTGAGTGATAAGACTATTCTCCATGTAGGGGAAGCAATCATTGTTGATTTTAGTGTCGGCCACTACAAAGACCAAGTGCTTTGCAATATAGTCCCCATGCAAGCTAGCCATCTCTTATTGGGTAGGTCTTGGCAGTTTGATAAGGATGTGGTCGAGCCAACCAATACTCCTTTGTACATAACAATAAGCGAGTTAGCTTGGCACCTCTATCTCCATCACAAATGCAATCTAAACTGTCTAAGGATTTGGGTTCAAAATCAAACTTCTTAATTAACTCTATCATTGTTAGAAAATTCCTTAATGATTCATCTTGTGGAATCTTACTAATGCTGTTTAAAGAAGTTTTGAATGTAGGTACCAAGACTTCTTTTCCGAAGAGCTACCACTCGGCCTACCACCTATCTGATGCATTGAGCATCAAATTGATCTTATTTTCGGAGCACAACTTCCCAACTGATTGGCTTACCGCATCAACCCTGAAGAAGCCAAAGAGTTGGAATGGCAAGTTATGGACTTGATGAAGCAAGGATATATCCAGGAAAGGCTCAACCCTTGCACTGTGCCAGTTCTTTTGGTGCCCAAGAAAGATGGGACCTGGCAGATGTGCGTTGACTGTGAAGCCGTGAATAATATCACCATCAAGTACCGACATCTGATACCTCAGTTAGACTACATGTTAGATGAGCTAAGCGGATCGGCCATCTTCTTCAAGATTGATCTTAAGAGTGGGTACCACAAAGTACACATGAACGAAGGTAATGAGTGGAAGACCGCATTCAAGACCAAGCAAGGTGTATACGAATGGCTTGTCATGCCCTTCGGGTTATTGAACGTGCCTTCCACCTTTATGAAATTGATGAATGATACGATCCTCCCAAAGAATCAGCACTTTCGAGGGGTAAAACAAAAGAAAGGATAGTGCATAGAAAAATGGATCAAATGGTCGCACAGGAGATGCGGAATAGCTCCTGATATACCTCAATGTCTCCTAGGATATGACACACCTAGACAAGACAAGGTTTGAGTCCCCGGATATGACACACCGAGACGAATCGAGTTGAACGTTGGATATTATTACACACCAAACAATCAAAAAGTTCTAAAAGAACTAAAGAGAATCATTCTCAAGGTTTAAAAATAAAAAGTTGGATAATTTTATTCATCATCTCGTGATGTTTAAATAGCAAACAAAGAGTAGAAAATATCTAAGCAATATTAATTGCTGAAATAAACTAAAAGGTCTTAAAACAAGAATGAAAAAATATCTCTTGAGCTTCTTGATGGTCAGCTCCACGAGATGAACTTATTAATTGGGCCAAGAAATCTCCTCTTGGGCTTAGTAGATATTCCAGGATGCCAAACATGATTTTGTAAGCTCTTAAACGGACTGGACTTGGAGTTCTTCAAGTACAGCACCAGGTTGACCCATTTAGGGAAATGAGCAATAACTTTGTGGTCCGATATCCATTTCTTCTGTTCTTGGGCTTGTTGGAAACCTAAGAGATCCAGTAAGATTATCCAATTGGTTTTACGTCGAGATCGTACCTGAGTTGAGCTGTGCATCATAATCTTTGGCTCATTCACGCAATAGGGCCTGAAGCAGATCCATTGACTTGTAAAATTCATATCTCCCAAGTCTGAACCGGCGTTGTTGTGAATCCAATTTTCCCAGATTCTATGATGATTCAAGATTCCAGAATACTTTGTTTTATAGCTTGATTACTTCTGGTTTGGTTGGGAATAATTATTGAACGCACGTATGTGTGAATCGCGTAAGCTGGGAATTACTTGACTTGGAAGTTGAATAACTTCTTCACCTAAACTCGGATTGGAGTGATTCAACTTCGAGGTGTGCTCTAGTTGAGGTGAGAATGTACTCCTGGTGGTCGATGGGATACAAAAATTGATCATAGACTTCGTTTGTGCTGAACAAGGCACACATGTCTTCTCGGATGATTCCATGATCACATCAATGAACCATACTCTCTAAGCGTTTATCAATAAGTTCGTGGTGGTATAATTTAACGACATTCTGGTCTATAGCCGGAGCCTTATTGATCATGTGGGACACTTAGAAGTGGTCCTAAACACATTGCGAGATGAGAAGTTGTATGCCAACATGAAGAAATGCGTCTTTAGAGCGACCGAGTTGGTAATTTTGGGATTTGTTGTGAGCACCCAAGGCTTGAGAGTAGACACCGAGGAAGGTCAAAACTATCCAAGATTGGCCAACCCCGATGAGTATTCGCCATATCCAGAGCTTTCATGGCTTGGAGAGCTTTTACCAAAGGTTCATGAAGGATTTCAGTAGGGTAGCCGCACCCCTCACTGCGGTCACCAAGAAGAACGTGGAATTTGCTTGGGGAGAACCATAAGAATGAGCCTTTCAAGATTTGAAGCACCGGCTTACCCACGCACCTCTCCTAGTGCTTCCGAAATTCACCAAAACCTTTGAGGTGGAGTGTGATGCTTCGGGAGTAGGTATTGGGGCTGTACTTACCCAAGAAGGGCGTCATGTTGCCTAATTCAGTGAGAAGCTTAGCGGAGCCTAATTGAACTACCCGACAAATGATCAGGAACTTTATGCTTTGGTCCGGGAAATGGAGACATGGCAGCATTACTTGCTTGCCAAGGAGTGTGTTATTTGCTCGGACCATGAGATGCTCATGCACTTGAGGGGCCAGAACAACTTGAAGAAGCGGTATGCCAAATGGCTTGAGTTCATTGAGAGTTTTCCCTATATCATCAAGTACAAAAAAGATAAGGAGTACGTTGTTGCCGATGCTTTATCACGGCGCCACACATTGATTATGGTAATAGATGCCAAAGTGCTCGGGTTCGAAGGCATCTAGGAGTTATATAAAGCCGATCAAGATTTGGGCTAGAGCTTTCGGAACCACGACAAGATCAATTACACGGAGTACTATTTGCACGATGGCTTTCTTTTCAAGGAGAGGTGCATGTGTATTCCCCGAGGCTCCATAAGAGATTTTTGATCCGGGAAGTACACGAAGGAGGATAGGTGGGACACTTTGGCATTACCAAGACCGTATCCATACTCCGAGAGCATTTCTATTGGTCGATGATAAAGAAGTATGTGGAGAAGTTTTGCAGTCAAGTCAAGCGCCCAACGTCAAGGGCTATACTATCCTTTACCCGTGCCCACTGCCCGATGGGTTGATCTGTTCATTGATTTTGTCATTGGACTACCCTATGTTGAGCACAAAGATACTATCTTTGTGGGTGTTGACTGGTTTTTGAAGATGGACCATTTCATCCGGTGGAGCAAGTTCACTGATGCCATCCATGTTGCCGCCTATTCTTCAAGGAGGTAGTAAGACTCCATGGGCTCCTGGGGACCATTTTATCCGATCGCGTCTCTAAATTCCTGGGCCACTTTTGGAGAACTCTCTGGAAGAAGCTAGGGACCAAGCTTCTATTCTCCACGACATGTCACCCGTAAACCGATGGCCAAACGAAAGCGGTCAACTGGACATTGAGAGCCTTACTTAGGGCAACCATTGTGAGAAATCTGAAGAATTGGGTCGAATGCATTCCATTATTTAAGTTCGCATACAACTGGGCCATCCATTCTGCGACTAAGCATTCACCATTTGAAACTGTCTAGGGATTCAACCCACTTTCACCCATGGAATTGCCCCCTCTACCGCCTGGCCAACAAAAAGATCAAGATAGAGTTACCAAGGCTGAGTTTGTTAGGAATCTCCATGAGAAACTCTGGACCAACATCGAGAGGATAAACGAGAGCACCGCCAAGTTCGCTAACAAGGGATGAAAAGAAGTCATCTTTGAACTCGGGGATTGGGTTTGGCTTCACTTTCAGCCAGAGAGGTTCCCGACCAAGCAGAAGGATAAGCTATCATCCCGAGGAGATGACCCTTTCCGAGTCACCGAGAAGATTAAGAACAATGCCTACTGACTCAAATTGCCCGGTGAGTATAGTGTCTCAATCTTCTTCATTGTAGCTGATCTTACTCCTTTTTGTGCAGGCGATGATCTTTTTTTGGGTCAAAACCTTCTCAAGAGGGAGGGAATGACGGGAACATAGGACCGGCCTATAACACATACCACCCGGTCACACCCGCACACATGTACTGGGTGGACGGGAACGACATCAGTGTGCCTTGAACCATGCCAGGAGCTGTCACGAGGAACATGAGCATTGCTAGAACATATAGGCGCAAGTTCAACAGCTTTGCCCAGGCGGTTGTGGAGATCCTCGATCACGACCCAGGAGCCACACCGACAGTTATATCACTTACCCGAGGCAGCGTAGAGACTATGATCGGTTCATGAAACGGCGATCAGGTTGTCTTCACCATCACCCAAAGGTGAAGACAACACCGTAAGACGTCAAGAGGTTATACTCTTTTTCCTCAGCTTGAGTTTTGTCTCAAATGGGTTTTCCCGAGGGGGTTTTTAACGAGGTAAGTGTCTTCGCGCTTGCGTTTTGAATTCATACTTAGCTTGCTCGAAAATTTCCATGACAGCTCAAGTTAGGTTATTAAAACACGGATCTATCCTAGAGAGGCCCCACTAATAAACGCCTTCCCCTTTTTTTACTGTTACTGGATTTATCTTGTTACTGGATTTTGTTTTCACGGCGCATGTAACGCGTTTTTACACACGTGTTTAGGGTTTTGCTTTCAGTCTTGTATTGCCTATAAAAGGGCATTGAACTCTCTCATTTTAGGTTACGCCTCTAACGAAATAAAATCCATCTTTTGTTACTTTTCTCTCTTCGTCTCTATCAAGCACCGTTTGCTCTAGAACGAACCACCATCAATAATCTTGCTTTGGGCTTGATTTTCACTGGTTTACCGTATCCTGGGTTCACTCATAGCTCAGGTGTTGCATATTGATCCCTTTCCATCACTTCGCCTTTGTTCCGGATCGAGTTTCTCTCTCGGCTTAGGCTCCATCATGCTGTTCACCGTATTTCGATCTTTCGGTTCGAGTTTCTCACAGTAAATCAACCCATCTGTTCGTGTTCATCCGTACCTTGTCCGCGGATCATAACATGGTTGCAGCAAACTAGGCCGCCATCAACAAATTGATGTACCTAAAGCAGCCATGCTCTGTTTCTAGTTTCTCATAAAATAGCTATGTTTCTTTCCTTTCCACTTGTAAATTAATACACCTATTTTAGTTTTAATAAATTTAACATTCAACCAAATTTAATGAATCTAAAATTAAGACAAAGCATAACCATTTTCAGTGGTGGTCCAAGTTTTTAAAATTTATTTCAAGTTTAAAAATCATACTTGAATGATTGATGAGAACAAGAAACATGCAAATCTCGCTGTCTCTTCAAGTTTTGATTGTCTCTCTCTTAAGTCAAACCATCTTTTAAGTTTTCAGCGAGAATAAGATCTGTGTTCTTTTTTTTTTGTTGAAATGGAGAAGATTGCATGGACGCAATTGACTCCTATTTTCAACAGGTTCCTATTCGATTATCCCTCTTTCGTTATAGTCACAAAAAATAAATTTGATTTGAGCATCCGAAGAAAATTTGATTACAGTATTTACATGCGAATTCTTGTTATGTTTCACATATTTATTTAAGGTTTTATTAGATTATGGACTTTCAACTGAAAACCAATTAGTTTTGAGTTAGAAACCATAGTCTAATATGGTATCAGATCCCGATCCGCACATGCTCAACCCAATCTATAATCAACCCGATCCAATAGTTGGCCCGCTGATCCATGCCCAAGCTTGCAGAACGATGGTCAGACTCGATGAAATGATGGTTTGATAGATTGAGGTGAAACTTCCAAAGGATTGCGGAAGATCCTTGAACTTTCGAAGTTCGGATTCGCTGAGGATATGACACAGCAACAGCAAAAACGAATTGAGAATTGTGATATTACACACACAAGACTCAGATCCAACAAGTTAAAACAGAGTTTTAGAATAAAAATGTTTCATGAAAATCTCCAATGAGTTCAGATCCGAAATATGAAGGGAGGAGAAGAGAAGAAGCAATAAAAGCTTGTGGAGTTACGAGACATACCTCGGAACTCACACAAGACCATGCAGAATTAAAGAGATAGTTTAAATTCAACATAGAGAGAAAAATTACAAAGGAAAATAAGATAGAATGGGCCGAGTGATAACAATGGGCTGGGGTAAAGTATGTGGCCTTGCCTCATTAAAAACCTCCCTTAGAAAACCCAATGGGAAAAACCAAGGAGAGGGAAAAAGAGTACAAGTCCACATACCTCCATTGTAATCGCTTAGATGGCTTGAATCACAACCAATGTGGCTGGACAAGCATCACATCTAAGACTGCCCTGAATGGTAAGTAGACCATTGTTGATGATTTGATTGAACTCTTTGGCTCTAGTCCTTGTTATGGGACCAACAAGAACAATTAGTGCTGCATCATCTTCAGCTCCAAGCTCCTCGGGTTCAAGTTGCGGTTTAGTTCAATTTTCCAAGCTTTCCATGCTTACATCATGCTCCAAGCTCTCCATGCTCACATCAGGCTCTCCCACTTGAAAAGGATTTGTCCTCAAATCCGACTCATCTGCAATAAAAGGCACAAGATCAGCAACATTGAAAGTATTACTCACATTATACTTACCTTGCAAATTGAGTATGTAGGCATTATAGTTGATCCTTTGAAGCACTTTAAAAGGTTCGTCCATCCTTGGCATTAACTTGGACTTCCTTTCATTAGGAAAGTGTTCTTTTCGAAGATGAATCCAAACTATGTCTCCTTCCTTGAAGATAAGTTCTTTGCGGCCCTTGTTAGCATACTTGGTGTATTGCTTTGTCTTATCGTCAATATTTTTCCTAGCCGCCTCATGGATTCGCTGAACTATCTCCGTTTTCTTCTTTCCATCTGTACTACTCCTTTCACTCAAAGGTAAAGGCATCAAATCCAAAGGAGTGGTGGGATTAAACCCATAAACAATTTGAAACGGTGAGAATTTAGAAGCAGAATGCATGTGGTAAATAATCCTGCCAAGACTTTAGGTTCTTCTTAATCAACGCACGTAAGAGTGTGGATAGGGTCCTATTAACTATTTCGGTTTGGCCATCAGTTTGGGGGTGGCAAGTAGTGGAGAATAACAACTTAGTTCCTAGCTTAGACCAAAGCATTTTCCAAAAGTAACTAAGGAACTTAGTGTCTCTATCAGATACAATGGTCCTAGGCATGCCATGTAAACGTACAACTTCTCTAAAGAACAGGTCGGCTACATGCTAGCATCATCAGTTTTATGACATGGAATGAAATGTTCCATCTTAGAGAATCTATCCACCACCACAAAGACTGAATCCTTACCAGTTCTAGTTCTAGGCAATCCTAATACAAAGTCCATTGAAATGTCATTCCAAGGATGCAAAGGAATAGGGAGAGGATTATACAAACCGTGGGGGTGTGACTTAGCTTTCATTCCAAGAACATTTCTCACACATTTTCTCAACATCACGTCTCATATGCGGCCAATGGAAGTGATCTTGCATGACTTGCAGAGTTTTAGACACACCAAAGTGTCCCATTAAACCTACACCATGTGCTTCCCTTAGAAACAAATCTCTCAAAGACGAATTAGGGACACAAACGGTTATCGTAAAATAAGTATCCTTCATGCCTATAATATTTTCCGAATACAAATTTCTCACAAGCAGCAAATATTTTTCCAAAATCAGAATCATTTTCATAGAGAGTTTTAATGTGCTCAAAACCAAGTAGCTTGGCATGTAAAGATGAAAGTAACACGTACCTCCGGGACAATGCGTCAGCCATGACATTGTCCTTACCTTTTTTGTACTTGATGACATAGGGAAAGGTTTCAATGAACTCCACCCACCGAGCATGTCTCCTATTGAGCTTTTGCTGTCCCTTGAGATGTTTTAAAGACTCATGGTCGGTGTGGATAATGAACTCCTTAGGCCAGAGGTAAAGTTGCCACGTTTGTAAAGCTCTCACCAATGCGTAGAGTTCTTTGTCGTAGGTTGGATAGTTAAGCGTTGCTCCTCCTAGCTTTTTGCTGAAATAGGCTATTGGCTTCTTGTCCTGCATTAACACAGCACCAATCCCAACACCAGATGCATCACATTCGATTTCAAAAGTCTTAATTAAATTAGGGAGAGAAAGGATAGGAGCTTGAGTAAGTTTTTCTTTCAAGGTGTGAAATGCATCCTCTTGAGCCTTTTCCCACTTAAACCCAATGTTCTTCTTGATAACTTCAGTAAGCGGCGCAGCCAAGGTGCTAAAGTCCTTAACAAATCTTCGGTAAAATCCAGCAAGTCCATGAAAGCTCCGCACTTCTCCTACGGAAGTGTGACTCGGGCATTCTTTAATTGCTTTTACCTTTTCTTCATCCACTTTAACACCATCTGCACTTATAACAAAACCTAAAAATCGAGTTATCCGTTCCAAAAGTACACTTATTCATGTTAGCATAAAGTTTTTTCTTTCTAAGCACATCTAATGCCTTACGCAAATGCTGAACATGATCTTCTAAGTTCTTGCTGTAAACTAAGATATAATCAAAGTAAACAACCACAAAATGCCCTATGTATGCCCTAAGAACATTGTTCATTAATCTCATGAATGTACTACGTGCATTTGTAAGCCCGAATGGCATCACTAACCATTCATACAACCCTTGCTTTGTTTTGAACGCGGTTTTCCACTCATCCCCTTCTTTCATCTTAATCTTATGATACCACTTTTTAAATCAACCTTAGAAAAGATGCAAGACCCATGGAACTCGTCTAACATGTCATCTAATCTAGGTATAGGATGGCGATACTTAACCGTTATATTAGTGATGGCTCTGCAATCGACGCACATCCTTTTTTGGTACAAGTAATACAGGCACATCACATGGACTCATGCTTTCATGGATATGTCCTTTGTCCATAAGTTCCATGACTTGCTTCTGCAGTTCCTTGGTCTCCATGGGATTAGTTCGATAAGCTGGTTTGTTCGGCAATGAAGCTCCCGGGACGAAATTGATTTGATGTTCTATGCCTCTAATGGGTGGTAATCCATCCGGATTCTCTTCGGGAAACACATCCTTATATTCCTGCAATACATGTTTAAGAGTGCTAGGGATTCTGTAACACCCGTGTTCAGGGCAATGGAGTCTCGGTACGGGCAATGTTACGGTCAGTCGAGAATTTCCGAGGTTTTGTCATTCGGACAGATTCGGTCGTTCGGACATGTGTGTTTGGGAAAACATGTTTGGTCGGAAAATGGAGTTTGGTCTGGAAATGGACATGTTTGGTCTAGAAATGGACAAGTATGGTTGGAAAATGAGGTTTGGTCATGTTCGGACAATTCTGGTCGGATCCGGACAGGTTTGGTCGGATTTAGGACAAGTTTTGTCCAAAAAATGAAAATGGTCAGCTCAGGCTGGGGAAGTCAGGGTTGAATTATTGTGGAAAATGATTAAGTTGGGAAGAAGCGGAATTTGGTTGGGCCATATAGAATTCCTGATTGGACCAGGATTCATGAAAGAAGGACATAGACCAAATAAGGGAAATTGTTGGGCTTGGACCAATTGGCTCGGTCAAATCAATTTCTGTTACGATCAATCCTAATATTTCGGGAATTAGTGACAATGGAACGAGCTGGAATAGGTTTAAGGAGATTTTGATATTTTGGGTTGGTTATGGAACCGGATATGCGGATTAAGGTGGTTTGTGACCCAAATTTGATTGGTTCAGTCAAATCGAGTTTTGTCAAGTCCCAAACTCGTGAAATAAATTTTAAGTATGGAATAAGGTGGTGGTGTGAAGGGCCGAGTCATATTATGAGGATGGGCCATTATTTGTGAGTTTTTGGTGGGTTTTTCTTAAGGTCCGAGGTCCAATTCGTGGATTAAACTTAAGGGACAATTAGTATAAGAGTTTTGAGGGTTTTAGAGTCGCATAACACAGAGAGTTTGCGCAGCCAGAGCTAAGAACCCTAGAGCTTTGAGTTTTGGAGAATTTGGCCGAGAATTAAGTTCGTGAAGGGGTAAGCGATTCCTTTGTGATTCTGTTCCGATCAGATCCCATTATTAGGGTATTAATGTTGATCTATCACATAAAATCTGCCAGTTGTCGATCTTTTTGAGGAGTTGTTCGAGAACCCTTAGAGCTTTACCGTTTGTCCGAGAGTTCGTCGATTGGTAAGCGAATCTCATCGTAAATCCTGTGTTCTAGTCCGATAGTTTTGGGTTATTTAAGATGGTTAGTGGTTCTGTGGTAGAGATCTTCGAGAAGCTTGAGTAGTTTGGGGATTTGGTTAGCATAGCTCACGCGGACCCGAACCGGTAAGTGTTTTTGTGATTGTGAGTATGTATTTTGTTGGGGTGTTGGTTAGATATTTGTATTGATTGATTTTATGTGTCTGTAGGTTAATCAAAAGCCTCTGAGATATTAAGGTGAGTGTGTGACCGTGGTTGGTGTATTTGAGACGGTTTGTTTGTGTGGTTGTTTTGTTGTGTTATTGGTATTGCGTTTGATGTCTTGACAGTTTGGGTTCCATTTGTTGTGTGTATGTGCTTTGGCATATGCGTTTGAGGGAACCGGCTTTTTACAATAATATTGACATAATTAATCGCATGTAATTGAACCATATTTGATATGTTAAACCGGTTAGACGGGACGATCGCTTCACTAGGCAACTTTTGTTGTTTACGCATCCACTCGTTGATGTAGGTAATAAAGATTAAGGAGGAACTCGCGGGACCTGGAGGCATTGGATGGGACGGATGGTTTTATTGAGAGTTTGAGTATAGTTGATTTTATTATTTTGTTCTTTGAGTTTGATGTTTAGTTGCTTAAGATCCATGTTAGCGAGTATTTGAGATATTTGAGTTATTGAATTATTGAGGAATTCTTTTGTTGAAATTTGGTTAGTTGAAAGAAATTTATTTGAGAAATTTTGAGACTCGCTTGCATGACTTAAGTGTTGTAGTTCCGCTGTGCATATAACTTTGAATTTGAGGAAATCCGGAAACCTCGTTTGAGACTTAGAGAATTATCGAGAAAATTTTTGAGGTCTACCGGTTAACACCATTGTTAGGGCAGATTTTACAGATAGGGGTGTTACAAATTGGTATCAGAGCATGGTTGGATCCTAGGATTGTTTGGTTGTGCATTTGCTTGAGTTTATTATAGTCGTAATCTGATACAATCTGTAACAAGTATGTTACAAATTGGTATCAGAGCATGCTTAGTTCTAGGGCTGTGTAGTTAGTGATTTGATTGGGGTAAAACCATCCTTCCAACGTCAAGTCTCGCGGTAAGTCTTTTGGGTTGTTGTTAATTTTGAGAAATTGTTGTGATGAATAGTTTATGAAGCCGTTTGGCGTGGTGTTGGCTAAGTTTGTGTGAACTTAGTTTTGGGTTTGGGTTATGCAGGTGGTTCGTAAAACCAGAAACACGCGTAGGAACGGTGAGAATGGTGAGAATTCTAGAGTTCACTCTAGTTATGGGAATGGAGCCGCGAGAGCCGGCGAGAATGAGACTGTTGATAGCGCGAATAACCGCGGTGTGGATGTGGCAGCTGCAATTCAGTCAGCATTGGCCCCTGTAATGGTGACTCTGGCTCAGTTGGCTGAGAGGTTGCCAGAACTTGGACAAGCGTCCGGAGTGCAACCGGTGGGTGCGAATGGTATTGGTGTGGGCAATGGGTTACCCAGAGCCAATGGTGTGCATGCCGATGTTCAGGTTGATATTCCCGTGGAAGGTATGGGGAATGTGAATGTGGAGCCGCGTGTGCCACCGTACCTTAAGGTGATGGAGCATATGCAAAAGATGGGTACTCGGTATTTTTCGTGTGGTGTTAAACCGGCTGATGCCGATGAATGGAGAAACCGTGTGGAAAGAAATTTTGCTTCGGTAAGATGTCCGGAACAATATAAGGTGGACCTGGGAGTTCACTTTTTGGAAAATGAAGCCCACACTTGGTGGGAAGGTGTGACTAACCGCCGTGGTAGGGTGGTGAGAACTTGGGAAGAATTTCGGGAAGAGTTCAATACTAAGTACTTTCCGCAAGAAGCCTTGGACCGGTTGGAGAGTCAATTTCTGGATTTAAGGCAAGGGTCCAAGTCTGTGAGAGAGTACGAGGCTGAGTTTAATAGCCTTAAACGTTATGCTGGGAGAGATTTGGAGGATGAACGGGTTCAGATCCGTAGGTTTATGCGCGGTATGCGGTTGGAATTGCATAATCGGTGTTTGATGCGGGACTATAGGTCCATGGCTGACCTTGTGAAGAAGGCGGCTGTGATGGAATCTGGGATGATTGCTGAGGACAGTAAGAAGAAAGCCAAGACAGCGGATAACCACAAGTCTCAAGGTGGTTCGTTCGGTAACAAGTCTGGTAATGTTTCCGGACAAAAGAGAAAGTGGGAAGCCACGGGTGCTGGTAAGCCAAGTGGTGAGAGTGGGTCTGGATACTCGAGTGGAGGTTGCTTCAGGTGTGGTAGTAAGGATCATAGGATCGCCAATTGTCCCAAACCGGAGGTTGAAAGGACATGTAACTATTGTAAGGAACCGGGGCACTTTAAGAATCAGTGTCCGAAGTTGGCAGCAAAGCAGGATCAAGGGCGGGAGCTGGCAATACAACCACTTCCTAAGAAGCCAGCAGGTGTGCACCAGGTGTACTCGTTGGCCGATGGAACCAATGATCCGAGCACTTCTCGTCCGATCACTGGTAAGTTCCGGGAAAACTTGACTTTGTGAATTCTTCCGTAAATAAAATGTTTGGTTGTGTGCATTTGGGGTTTTGTTTTGGTTAGGTCCTAAGAGTTAAGGAAATTCGTGTAGGGACATTGAGTATGGGTGGAATAGAGACCCATGTTTTGTTTGACTCGGGAGCTTCGCATTGTTTCATGAAACCGGAGATGATCGGTAGAGGCGGTTTCCGGAAGGAACCAGGAGGCCATCAAGGATGGGTTAGGGCAGCCGGTGGGAAACTCATGAGGACCTTAGGAAGGGTCAGAGACGTGCCTACTTGGATTGGGGGAGTAGATATGCGAGCCGACCTAGTGATCTGTCCAGTGGAAATATACGACGTGATCCTAGGCATGGATTGGCTCGGGAAGTACAAGGCTCACTTGGATTGTCATCGGGGAAGGGTGAACTTTGAAATGGGGAAACAGATTTTGGTTTACCAAGGTGTTAGACCGACGTCCGGAAGCTTGATTGTATCGGCCATTCAAGTTGAGCGTTTGTTAAAGAGAGGATGTGAGGCGTATTTGGCTACTATCACTACGGTGAAGGAGGGTAGTGAGTTGGAGTTGGAGGACATTCTGGTTGTCCAAGATTTTAAAGATGTGTTTCGTGAGGTAACCGGATTGCCACCGTCAAAGTCGGATCCATTTACAATTGAGCTTGAGCCCGATACAGCTCCAATTTCTAAGGCGCCGTATAGGATCGCACCTACTGAGATGGATGAGCTTAAGAAGCAGTTGGGTGAACTTATGGAAAAAGGATTGATAAGAGCTAGTAGTTCACCGTGGGGAGCTCCGATATTGTTTGTAAAGAAGAAAGATGGAACCTTTCAACTTTGCATTGATTACCGTGGATTGAATAGGGTGACGGTGAAGAATGGGTACCCATTGCCAAGGATTGATGAATTGTTGGATCAGTTACGGGGAGCCACATGGTTTTCCAAGATTGATTTGGCATCGGGTTATCATCAAATTCCAATTGATGAAGTGGATGTGCGGAAGACAACTTTTAGGACACGCTATGGGCATTTTGAGTTCGTGGTCATGCCGTTTGGGTTGACAAATGCCCCAACAGCATTTATGAAGTTGATGAACAATGTGTTTCGAGAATACTTAGATGAGTTTGTGATAGTATTCATTGATGACATTTTGGTTTATTCCAAGACTCGTGAAGACCACGAGCATCACTTAAGAGTTGTGATGAGTAAGCTCCGTGAACATAAGTTGTTTGCCAAATTGAGTAAGTGTAGTTTTTGGCAAAGGGAGATGGGATTTTTGGGTCATGTGGTGTCGGACAAAGGAGTGTCCGTGGACTCGGAAAAGATTAGGGCAATTGAGGATTGGCCGAGGCTAAGAAATGCTACCGAAATCCGAAGTTTCTTAGGATTAGCCGGGTATTATAGGAGGTTTGTTGAAGGTTTTGCTCGTATGGCTAACTTGTTGACCAAGCTTACAGGGAAGGATGTACCGTTTGTTTGGTCTGAGGAGTGCGAGTTGAGTTTTTGTAAGCTTAAGGAAATGCTTACCAATACGCCGGTGTTGGCATTACCAGAACCGGGTGTACCGTATGTAGTTTATACGGATGCATCTAGAATTGGGCTTGGGTGTGTTCTGATGCAAAATGACAAAGTGATAGCTTATGCTTCTAGGCAATTGAAAAAGCATGAAGGTAACTATCCCACCCATGATTTGGAAATGGCCACGGTGGTATTTGCACTTAAGATTTGGAGATCGTATTTGTATGGGGAAAATGTGCAAGTATTCACGGACCATAAGAGTTTGAAGTACATCTTCACTCAGCCCGAGTTGAATCTTAGGCAAAGGAGATGGATGGAGTTTGTGGCTGATTATGACTTGGAAATAGCTTACCATCCTGGTAAGGCTAATTTAGTGGCTGATGCTTTGAGTAGAAAAAGGGTTGTGAGAGATACCGAGAAGGACATGGAAGGTCTTATTGGTATGATTGGCTCATTCAGATTGAAAGTCTTAACGGATGAGACAGAACCATTGGATTTAGGAACCGCGGATCAAGCCGATCTATTGACCCGGGTACGGATTGCCCAAGGGAAGGATGCTCACTTAGTAGGAGTGGCACAGAATGATAAGACGGAGTATCAAACTTCGAGCAATGGTACAATTTTGGTTAATGGTCGGGTGTGTGTTCCTAATGATAAGAGTTTAAGGGAAGAAATTTTAAAGGAACCACATCAGTCCATGTTGTCGATACATCCGGGTACCACCAAGATGTATCACGACCTTAAGCGTTATTACCATTGGAATGGTATGAAACGGGATGTTGCAGGTTGGGTGGCAAGTTGCCCCGTTTGTCAGCAAGTTAAGGCGGAACACCAAGTTCCGGGTGGGTTGTTGAGAAGTTTACGAATTCCCGAATGGAAATGGGATCGGATCACCATGGATTTTGTGACCGGATTGCCGGTGTGTGACAAGAAGAATGCGATTTGGGTAATCGTGGATCGATTGACTAAGGCTACACATTTCCTTCTGATGTGTAAAAAGGATAGTGCGGAAAGGTTAGCCGAGTTGTATGTTAAGGAGATTGTACGGTTACATGGGGTACCGGCTAGTATAGTGTCTGATCGAGATTCTAAGTTTGCTGGTAAGTTTTGGAGAGAGCTTCAAAAGAAGTTTGGCACAAAAGTGCACATGAGTACCGCATATCATCCGCAGACGGATGGTCAGTCCGAGCGTACCATACAAACACTAGAGGACATGTTGCGGGCATGTGTTTTGGATTGGGGTGAAAGATGGATAGATCATTTGAGTTTGGCAGAGTTTGCATACAACAACAGTTATCATGCAAGCATTGGTATGTCACCGTTCGAGGCCTTATACGGACGGCCTTGTCGTACACCCGTATGTTGGATCCAAGTGGGGGAGCGTAGCATTTTGGGTCGAGATTTTGTTCAAGAGACCACCGAGAGAATCAAAGTTGTGAAAGCTAAAATGAAAGAGTCTCAGGATAAACAAAAGCGTTATGCGGATAAGCATCGTAGAGATTTGGAGTTTGCCGTAGGGGATCTAATGTATCTAAAGATGATCACATATAAGGGGAAAGATCCGGCATTGATGAGTTCTAAGTTTTCACCGAGGTATATAGGACCATATAAGATTCTGGAAAGGATCATACCGGTTGCCTATAAGTTGGAATTTCATAAGGTTTTTTCATGTTTCGATGCTAAAGAAGTGCATAACCTCTAGGGACACAGTTTTGCGTAGTGTACCTTTGGACTTACAGCCGAATATGAGTATTGCAGGTAGGCCGGTCAAGGTGATAGGCAAAAAGAAAAAGGTTGTAAAGAAAAAGTCCATTAGGATGTTGAATGTTGTTTGGGATCGTGACAGAGAGGAAGAAGTCACGTGGGAACCGGAAGAGGTTATGAGAGTCCATTTTAATAAATGGTTTGCTAAGCAAGTAAAAACCAAGAAAGACGATGGATCCGAGGATGAATCCAATTGAGGTGGGGGAGAATTGTAACACCCATGTTCCGGGCAATGGAGTCTCGGTACGGGCAATGTTACGGTCAGTCGAGAATTTCCAAGGTTTTGTCATTCAGACAGATGTTTGGTCATTCAGACATGTGTGTTCGGGAAAACATGTTTGGTCGGAAAATGGAGTTTGGTCTGGAAATGGACAAGTATGGTCAGAAAATGAGGTTTGGTCATGTTCGGACAATTCTGGTCGGATCGGGACAGGTTTGGTCGGATTTAGGACAAGTTTTGTCCGAAAAATGAAAATGGTCGGCTCAAGCTGGGGAAGTCAGGGTTGAATTATTGTGGAAAATGATTAAGTTGGGTCGAGGCGGAATTTGGTTAGGCCATCTAGAATTCGTGATTGGACCAGGATTCATTAAAGAAGGACATAGACCAAATAAGGGAAATTGTTGGGCTTGGACCAATTGGCTCGGTCAAATCAATTTCTGTTTCGATCAATCCTAATATTTTGGGAATTAGTGACAATGGAACAAGCTGGAATAGGTTTAAGGAGATTTTGATATTTTGGGTTGGTTATGGAACCGGATATGCGGATTAAGGTGGTTTGTGACCCAAATTTGATTGGTTCAGTCAAATCGAGTTCTGTCAAGTCCCAAACTCGTGAAATAAATTCTAAGTATGGAATAAGGCGGTGGTGTGAAGGGCCGAGTCATAATATGAAGATGGGCCATTATTTGTGAGTTTTTGGTGGGTTTTTCTTAAGGTCCGAGGTCCAATTCGTTGATTAAACTTAAGGGACGATTAGTATAAGAGTTTTGAGGGTTTTAGAGTCGCATAACACAGAGAGTTTGCGCAGCCAGAGCTAAGAACCCTAGAGCTTCGAGTTTTGGAGAATTTGGCCGAGAATCAAGTTCGTGAAGGGGTAAGCGATTCCTTTGTGATTTTTGTGATTCTGTTCCGATCAGATCCCATTATTAGGGTATTAATGTTGATATATCACATAAAATCTGCCAGTTGTCGATCTTTTTGAGGAGTTGTTCGAGAACCCTTAGAGCTTTACCGTTCGTCCGAGAGTTCGTCGATTGGTAAGCGAATCTCATCGTAAATCCAGTGTTCTAGTCCGATAGTTTTGGGTTATTTAAGATGGTTAGTGGTTCTGTGGCAGAGATCTTCGAGAAGCTTGAGTAGTTTGGGGATTTGGTTAGCATAGCTCACGCGGACCCGAACCGGTAAGTGTTTTTGTGATTGTGAGTATGTATTTTGTTGGGGTGTTGGTTAGATATTTGTATTGATTGATTTTATGTGTCTGTAGGTTAATCAAAAGCCTCTGAGATATTAAGGTGAGTGTGTGACCGTGGTTGGTGTATTTGAGACGGTTTGTTTGTGTGGTTGTTTTTTTGTGTTATTGGTATTGCGTTTGATGTCTTGACAGTTTGGGTTCCATTTGTTGTGTGTATGTGCTTTGGCATATGCGTTTGAGGGAACCGTTGCTTTACAATAATATTGACATAATTAATCGCATGTAATTGAACCATATTTGATATGTTAAACCGGTTAGACGGGACGATCGCTTCACTAGGCAACTTTTGTTGTTTACGCATCCACTCGTTGATGTAGGTAATAAAGATTAAGGAGGAACTCGCGGGACCTGGAGGCATTGGATGGGACGGATGGTTTTATTGAGAGTTTGAGTTTAGTTGATTTTATTATTTTGTGCTTTGAGTTTGATGTTTAGTTGCTTAAGATCCATGTTAGCAAGTATTTGAGATATTTGAGTTATTGAATTATTGAGGAATTCTTTTGTTGAAATTTGGTTAGTTGAATGGAATTTATTTGAGAAATTTTGAGACTCGCTTGCATGACTTAAGTGTTGTAGTTCCGCTGTGCATATAACTTTGAATTTGAGGAAATCCAGAAACCTCGTTTGAGACTTAGAGAATTATCAAGAAAATTTTTGAGGTCTACCGGTTAACACCATTGTTAGGGCAGATTTTACGGATTGGGGTGTTACAGATTCCCTGCTCAGGGTTAGTGATGCTCATAAGTGTTTTTTTATAGACAAAGAGTAACTTTGGTTTACGCGGATCACTTCCCTTGGGTTTACTCGGAGCAATATCAAGATTGGATGGTTTGATAGCTTTCTTTCTACCCATCTTCATGACCAACTGATCTTGGTATACCTCAAGAGGAGTCATAGGAAGCAACACAGTTTTTCTTCCTTTGAATTCAAACTTATGGCGATTGGTGAATCCATCATGCACAACCTTCCTATCCGATTGCCATGCTCTTCCCAACAATATATGGCTGGCCTCCATTGGAAAAATATCACATAAGACTTCATCCTCATATTTTCCAATAGACAGAGGTACCTTAACTTGATTATCCACAGCCATCTCTCCATTGTCGTTCAGCCATTGCAGCTTGTATGGTTTCGGGTGCTTGATTACTTGCAATCCACGCTTCGCAATCATAGTCTCACTAGCAACGTTTGTACAGCTTCCACCATCAATGATCACACTGCAAACCTGATCCTTAACCAAACACCTTGTATGGAACCGGTTCTCTCTTTGTTCTTGCTCATCAGATTTAGTGA
>CM051366.1:2807841-2832841 GCA_028015245.1 Cardamine occulta
TGACACTCAAAGCTCTTATGGCGACTCCCACCATCATTTGTCCCTTAGCGGCTGGTTCATATTCTTCTGCCGATGAATCCTCCTCAAGTTGTTTATCCTTAGGCATCTCATCCTCAGACTCAACTTCCCCATTTGCCATGATTATCATAACTCTCTTGTTGGAGCATTCACTAGCATAATGTCCAATGCTGTGACACTTAAAGCACTTGATGTCTCTAGTTCTTGATGCAACATTAGTACTTTTTCCTTTGATATCCAGACCCTCAACCTTAGGCTTGACAAAAGATTTGTAATCTTTCTGAGTTCCGGACTTCTCTTCCCAATGATAACTAGATTTTCCCGCAACAAAACTTGTCTTGGAGCTTCTCCTCTTAAGTTGCTTTTCGAACATAATTGCCTTGTGCCACAATTCTTCCATGTCCTCATAGTTTTGAACCTCCAGTTTATCAAAAATATCTCGACTTAATCCTCCCATGAATCTAGACATAGTGGCTTCTTGATCCTCTTGAATGTCGGCTCTTATCAACAAAGTCTCCATCTCTTTGAAATACTCTTCAACGGACCTATTGCCTTGTACCAAGTTTCTCAGCCGATGCTGTAGATCTCTATTATAGTGACTTGGAACGAATCTTTTCCTCATAATATCCTTCATCTGAGTCCAAGTCTCCACTGGATAATCTCCTACACGTTTCCTAGTCAGAGTTAACTGATCCCACTAACTAAGAGCAAACCGGTGATCTCGGTAGGTGCAACTTTTACTTTGCTCTCTTCAGTATAATCATGACAATTGAATGCAATTTCCATTTTCTTTTCCCATTCAAGATACTCCTCAGGGTCACTGGTGCCTTGGAAAGGAGGGATACAAACTTTCACTCCAGCAAGATTATCTCTAGGAACCACTCACTCTTCTCTAGCTTCTCTTCTTCTTCGGTGACTACTTGACTTAGAAGATTGACTGTAGTAATCTAAGTGATTGCTAGCATCGGCTTGACTTTGTTTATCACGTTCCTTCCGTGCTCTTCTTAAATTTTCCTGATCAAGTCTATAGGCTTCAAATTGTGCAGCAATTAGTCTGCCCATATCAGCGTGAGAGCTTCATACATTTGCTTCTGATTAACGCTGTTGCTACCCCCTTTCTTCTTTCTCAACTGATGGCGTTACCATCATGAAAATTAACACAAGAGACTCCCAGTAAATTGTTCTTGGAAGAAAAATCGCAATCAACAGAGAAAATAAGAAAATAACTCTTCCACTGCCGAGAAAACCTAATGGTGACCGTTCGATGAAATCGACTCAGGAAAAAAATCAAAACACCTTCCAAAATTCCACTTTCAATTTTAACAAAAACTAGACTCAATCTAGGTTCAAAAACAACAGATTTCAATATTTTAGGATTAATATTAGATTTTAAAAAATTCTAGCAACCTAGTGATCGAATCAGACATAAAACAGTTTTTCGCAAAAACGTTTTGATGATCAATGAAAAGTCACAAATGAAACGTTTTCGATTCAGATCGATACAACCTGACACGAAGCAGCTGTGATACCACCTGATAGACTCTTGATCGTGATGAATGAGTCAGCCCCTTGATGCCCTTCGTGTGGTTGATATAAAGCTTGCGGAACAATGGTGAGACTCGATGAAATGATCGATGGTTCGATGGATTGAGGTGAAACTTCCAAAGGATTGCGGAAGATCCTTGGAATTTTGAAGTTCGGATTCGCTGAGGATATGACACACCAACAGCAAAAATGAATTGAGAGTTGTGATATTACACACACAAGACTCGGATAAAACAAGATAAAAAAGAGTTTTAGAATAAAAATGTTTGATGAAAATGTCCAATGTGTTCAGATCCGAAATATGAAGGGAGGAGAAGAGAAGAAGCAATAAAAGCTTGTGGAGCTACGAGACATACCTCGGAACTCACACAAGACCATGCAGAATTAAAGAGATAGTTTAAATTCAAAATAGATAGAAAAATTACAAAGGAAAATAAGATAGAATAGGCCGAGTGATAACAATGGGCTGGGGTAAAGTATGTGGCCTTGCCTCATTAAAAACCTCCCTTAGAAAACCCAATGGGAAAAACCAAGGAGAGGGAAAAAGAGTACAAGTCCACATACCTCCATTGTCATCGCTTAGATGGCTTGAATCACAACCAATGTGGCTGGCCAAGCATCACATCTAAGACTGGCCTGAATGGTATGTAGACCATTTGATATGATTATGGCCAGCAAGGATGAGGAACCTATGCAACATGGAGACGCCAAAGAGGAGCAAAGGCAGCAGCTTGAACCGGAGCTACAAGGAGCTGAAGATTTATGCATTTCTCCGGGTCCTATCACTCGGTCTAAACAAAAGAAGCTCAAGACCACTTTGCAACATCTCCTCAACACCATCTCGGGCAGTTTGGTGTGTGCTAATCCAGCCACATTGGTTGTGATACAAGCCACCTAAACATTTATCAAGAGAAGTGATATGACTTATACTCTTTTTCCCTTCATTTGGTTTTGTCCCAATGGGTTTTCCAAATAAGGTTTTTAATGAGGTAAGCCATATCACTCACTCATCAGCCTCTTGATAAAGCTTAAGCCCATTTCTATCTACTATCCAAGTGAAGCACAGCCCAAGTCCAACAAGAGTTGAGCCGAAATCTTGAAGAACATGAAGAGTTATTTTCTTGTCAACTTTGGTTTTTAATGGTTGTAATTTTCGAGATTTCTCCTTTACTCTCTTGTGGATTTAAACTCATGTAAGGCTTCATTTGTGATTTATCAAACATCTTTTCAACTTCTAAAACTATCTGAAACTTGTTTGTTCATCCTTGCTTAAAGTGTTCGGATCTTCATCCTTCACACCAAGCAAGTCGAAAGTCTTAGGATCTTTCACACTCCTAGGAAGTTTCATCTCGATCCACCCCTTGTTCACCTCGTCTAGGGTCTTCACCCACGTCCAGAGCAAGCCTGAAAGTCCAGAGGATCTCCATCTCCTTTGGAAGTTTCGCATCAATCCCCCCAAGACTCATCGGATCCCTTCCTAGTTCTTCACCTTTCATCTCTTCCGCATCACTCACCTTGTCACCAATCCTCACAACCTCTTGGAGAAGCATTCAGGGACTTGATCCTCACCTAGGATCACATCAAGTGGTAGCAGAGCTGACTCCACGCCAGGTTGTATCTCTTTCGATCTGTGATACCTTTTCACATTCCGATCTGTGTTTATCTGCTGACTGTTGGAATTTTGATAAATTCATCTTGTCTGATAAAATCGTGAGATCTGTTGAATCTGCTTCAAAAAAGAGTCTAGTATTTGTTAAAATTGATTCTAGAATTTTTGAGCATGTTTTGATAATTTTCCGAACCTGATTTAGTCGAACAGTCACATTTAGAGGTTATCAGAATTTGAACAGTTATTGTCGTATAACTTGCTAGAATTGTTTAAAATCATTGGTTAATCCTAAAATAGTGAAACTTGTTGCATTGAAACCATGATTAAGTCTAGTATTTTTTAAAATTGTCTCTGGAATTTTTGAACGTGATTTGATATTTTATTCTGTTCGATCAAGTCAAACAGTCGTTTAGGATTCTAGAAAAGTTTCTGAGTTTTCTTTGTTGTGTTTCTTTGGGCATTTTTACTTGTTACTTGTTTGAATCTGAACAGGTACCATGGTGGGAACCAGCAATGGTGAAGAGGAATCGTCAAACTCCAACAAAGAACTCCTTGATTCCTTAAGAGCCATAATGGACGAAAGTATGGCAACCATGAGAGCTGAACTAGAAAGATCCATCAATGATGCTGAACAAGAACGATTTGAGGCTATGATGGCTAAGAGGGCTCATAAGTTGTGTGAAAGTTTAACAGCCAGGAACCGACGATTTGAAGAAGTAAATCCACAACGGCATGGTCGTCTAAAAGAAAAACCGAGGAGAGAGCCATGGAGAGACAAGCCGAGACAACAAAGGGAAGAAGCAGCCTATGAATACTGTAGACCTGATGGTAAATCGTCTCATGACAGTCAAAGAAATCCTAGAAGTGTGAAGGAAGGCAGAGGAGAACACAGCTACAAATTTGGAGATACGCCACTAGATGTTGTAGCCAAGATCGAAGCCAACCTTGCAAAAACTAAACCGAAGGTCCCGATCATCAAATCAACCGAGGGAGGACATTTTCTTCGACCAACCATGCATAAAGAAGATTCTGGTCAAGCCAGAATTCCATTTGATGGATCCCAGTTTCAAGTTCCTAAAGACACAGCAGAAGATCCAAAGGAGCCTTTTGAAGAATCTGGTCCGAGCAGAATTCCGTTTGGAAAAGGAATAGCAAATTTGAATTCTATGAATTCTGAAAGTAAGAAGCATAACATTGGTGAAAAAGCTGAGGAAAGCACAAAAGAGAAGAATCATCATGCGGTGTCAACCCATTCACAAGCTTGCCGAGCTGAAATGTTTGGTAACATCTTACAAGGTACTAAGGTAAGTTTAGCTAGCGAGTCTGTTCGATACTGGAATAATTCTACATTCACTCGTAGCATCAAACAACCTGTTTTGAATATTAAAATTTCAAGTATAATGCACTTGATTTTTCCTTTAAGTGCCAAGGAAGATGCAGGTACCTTAGATGTGCTTAAAGACCTAAAAAGAAAACACATCGACATGGAGCTTAACAACAGAGCAAACGGAGGAAGTAACAAAGTGCAATGACATGCCATCAAACTTAGAGCTCTTGACGTGTTTTCCTGCCAATAAACAAAGAGAGGATGTCACCAACCTCATAGTGATCAAAGAGAAACCACCCGATGCTCAGCCACCAATTCAAACCCGAGGTAACTATCTAGACTCGCAAAAAAGAATGAGAGCTAACCTTCTTTCTCTTGGTGCAGATTGTACAATTTTGAGGTCACAACTTTGTCAAAGAATAGGGTATGATACATCCATCCCAACCACACCATCCCATGAGCAAACCAATCTAGCTGTCGCATGTGTCAAACTGGATCCAAAATCACTTCCATTTACCGTGACAATTACATGCACCGAATACAGCAAGGACCTTCTTCAGGTAAGTAACTCTTTAACTCAATTTGATTCTCATGATTCCAAGGTTGTGAGTAAGAGTTTATCATCTCCAGAAACTATTAAGAAAAAGTTAGGTGTATTCAAAGAATATTCGAACCAAACTCTTGTCTTAGGGCGCAAATAAAAGAGGAACATGATAAAGAAAATTCTGGGGTCCGAAATGAAACTTGTGTACTTGTTTATAGTGACTCTCGACTGTGATAATACGCTTGCTCTTTGCCAAAGGTGTTGAAAACATTGCAGGTCTAAAAGAGGAGCCACCAGACTTAGAAGTTCTCTCGACCCATTTCTTTGTGAGGACTGGAATTGGAGTTGTCTTGAGAAAGGAGTCGAACACCTTTCAAAGCTATCAAGACACGGAGCATGGAGCTTTGCCTAGAAGGAAACTCCAAGAATTATCACCGACCATCCCCGAGGATATGTTCCAAACTGGTCCAATTTTTGATTTTCTTGTCACTAACCTTGCACCGGTGCTGCCGAGAGCATCCGTTAAAGCATTTCCTTATGACATGGGAAACAAGATAGGTAAGGAAATTGTTGTGCCTGATGCAACAGTTCAAAGGTATGCATTTCTTTTTGTTCTTAAATCTAAGTTGCTGGAATATGAACACATCAAAAAGATTTATATGTCGACTGTTGATTTTAATGATGTGATTCATTATTGTGAGAAATTTGAGCATACAAAGAATTTTAGGCATGGCGGATTTCTGTTTGATAAAAGGTATGAACCGAGTATACATCTTGTGCTGATAGACAGACTCTCTAGGATAACACACTGCACTTCATATCCTAACACTAGAGAGGCTTTTTCTGTTTCGAGACCATTCACTGAAAGTTTTGACATTCTGGTCGATAACAAGTTGCTTAATGAATCAAAGGATAATACCTTTTGCACCTATGATTTCTTGTTTCGAATTTTTGTTGAAAGTGCACAGGATAAACAAGCTGAAGAAATGAAAGCTCATACACCAGAAACATGGTTAATTTACTTGTGGCTAATGCGGTTTACTGTCAACGTTGATTATGACCCGTTGAAACAATGGAGAAAGGAACAGCGAGCAAACATTGAGGTGAATTCTTTTGGCATTCGAAAAGGTAATGAAATTATTGTGTATGATGCAATAATTCCAAGGTATGTGTTTCTTTTTGCTCATGAAGCTAGGTTAATGGAAGTTGAAATCATTAAGAGGCTTTATGGTTTAAATGATAATTTTAAAAATATGTTTCCATCTTGCGAGGAGTTTGAGCATAAGAAATTCTTTAGGCATGGAGGATTTTTGTTTGATAAAATGTGTGAACCTAATAGAAATTATGTGCTCATAGATATTGCTAATTTCTCTAATTTTGCTAGTGCTTCACCCAATGCTGAATTATTCTTTGGAGAAATTGTTTATTATGATAGCATTCTGAATTTTAATAAACACTTAGATGATCATATTGAACCTTTGAAATCTGTTTTAGATGATCTAAGTAATAAATTGTGTGCTAGTCGGAATGACTATATTCTTTGCACCTCGATCTCTTGTTTGAGTCTTTGTTGTGAGGATACAGGATATACAGGATGGAGAGCTAAATTTTCATGCACCTAGGACGTGGCTCTACCATGTTTGGCTTAAGAAAACTGTTGTTCAAATTGTTCTTAAACCAAAGGAGCGTTTGCTAGACATAGAGCATCAAAAGCCAGCAAACGAAGAGGAGAATATTAAGAACTTTGAGATTGGTTACCAGTTTTGGATTCGTATGAAGGAGAAACGTTTTGCAGACCAAGAGGAGTTCAAACTAATGCAAGAAGGATATTGTTCACTTCGAGTCATAGAACAGATCCATTCCTACAAAATCTGCTTGCAAGGTGAGTATATTCCGACTTACTTCAAGTATTCTAATTTAATCTTTTTCCTTGCAGATTGTTCGGATTTGAGGATGGATAGCATGGATGGCTTGGAGCTTGGAACTAATCAACAGCTTAAACCTGGGGAGCTGGGAGCTAAAGAACAACTAAACAACGCCTACCAGCTTGATCTCCAAGGTAAGTACCATGTAAGTTTGAGTTTTAATATTACTGATTTGGTTCCTTATTTTGCAGAAGAAACAGATTTGAGGTCAAATCCTTTTCAAGAGGGAGAGGATGATATGATTATGGCCAGCAAGGATGAGGAACCTATGCAACATGGAGACGCCAAAGAGGAGCAAAGGCAGCAGCTTGAACCGGAGCTACAAGGAGCTGAAGATTTATGCATTTCTCCGGGTCCTATCACTCGGTCTAAACAAAAGAAGCTCAAGACCACTTTGCAACATCTCCTCAACACCATCTCGGGCAGTTTGGTGTGTGCTAATCCAGCCACATTGGTTGTGATACAAGCCACCTAAACATTTATCAAGAGAAGTGATATGACTTATACTCTTTTTCCCTTCATTTGGTTTTTGTCCCAATGGGTTTTCCAAATAAGGTTTTTTAATGAGGTAAGCCATATCACTCACTCATCAACCTCTTGATAAAGCTTAAGCCCATTTCTATCTACTATCCAAGTGAAGCACAGCCCAAGTCCAACAAGAGTTGAGCCGAAATCTTGAAGAACATGAAGAGTTATTTTCTTGTCAACTTTGGTTTTTTAATGGTTGTAATTTTCGAGATTTCTCCTTTACTCTCTTGTGGATTTAAACTCATGTAAGGCTTCATTTGTGATTTATCAAACATCTTTTCAACTTCTAAAACTATCTGAAACTTGTTTGTTCATCCTTGCTTAAAGTGTTCGGATCTTCATCCTTCACACCAAGCAAGTCGAAAGTCTTAGGATCTTTCACACTCCTAGGAAGTTTCATCTCGATCCACCCCTTGTTCACCTCGTCTAGGGTCTTCACCCACGTCCAGAGCAAGCCTGAAAGTCCAGAGGATCTCCATCTCCTTTGGAAGTTTCGCATCAATCCCCCCAAGACTCATCGGATCCCTTCCTAGTTCTTCACCTTTCATCTCTTCCGCATCACTCACCTTGTCACCAATCCTCACAACCTCTTGGAGAAGCATTCAGGGACTTGATCCTCACCTAGGATCATATCACCATTGTTGATGATTTGATTG
Source organism: Cardamine occulta (assembly GCA_028015245.1). Taxonomy (NCBI): domain Eukaryota; kingdom Viridiplantae; phylum Streptophyta; class Magnoliopsida; order Brassicales; family Brassicaceae; genus Cardamine; species Cardamine occulta. Next base: position 2,815,994 of record CM051366.1, read on the forward strand.
AACTCTTTGGCTCTAGTCCTTGTCATGGGACGAACATGAACAATTAGTGCTACATCCTCTTCAGCTCCAAGCTCCTCGTGTTCAAGCGGCGGTTTAGTTCAATTCTCCAAGCTTTCCATGCTCACATCATGCTCCAAGCTCTCCATGCTCACATCACTTTGAATCTTGTTCAGCAAGTAGTTTAGCTATCATCGATTGCTGGTCACTAAATAATTCACTTTCTAAGGCTATTATTGTTTCTGCTCAACACTTTAGGTTCTACCTGAGAATCAAGAAGATAGTTATATACACGGTATGCTTGCGTTCCCATTGATGGAACTTGGTCGAAGGGAAGAATATGTGGCTGCTTCCAGAAAAAGCGACGAGATAGACAAAGAAGACGCCTTGGCACATCACTGTGTGATTTTCTCAATCAACATTTTTACATGTCATTGTGCATTTTATTGCATTCTTTATCCTTGGCTTTTCCTTGTAAGACTTACTTTTTTTTTGTTGCAGTTATGTTTCATGTTCTTCAACATAAATGCCAGTTTAAAGAAGATGTGGAGTTCATGGAAGAACTCTCAGAATTGGCTTTCTTGCAAGTTCTTCTTGTAAAGCATTTCGTACTTACCTCAAGGCTCTCACGTATTATCAAGCTTTTCTTTTAAGATTTAGGTAGAATCCCAGATAATAATAAACATGTATAAAATTTTCAGGTATACACAAAATTGGTGGCATGTTGCTCTCTGTTAGTTGGCAGGAGGGTCACCAATGAGTAAAGTCGAAGAGATTTATGATAATCACATCTGGAAATAACTGGATAAAGATGACACTGTTCCTCCCAAGGTAGTTCTCTTTGGATTGGGAAACTTATATATGATTTTTCGCTTCCTCTATCCAATATTCAACTGTGTACATGTTCTTTAGGTTTATCTCAATGCGCTGGTTTTATTTTTGCGTTTGGATGTAAGAGATGCTCTTGATGGTTTTAAAGACCATGCCAAATTCCTTGCAGCCCATTTGACTGATCAGGTAAGCCATGCAACTAGGATGGTGATATGTTTTCCTCTGTTCAACAGGTTTTACATACTAATATATGGAAATGATCAGTTGGTTTCAGTTGTTTTCTCGGCCACTTTTGTGCTTTAACATTTCAGGCAAACTGGTATTTGGACTGGCACCTTGATATATTGATAGTTTGGGCATTGTCAAAGGTTGGAGAGACTTCTAGATCTCATGAATTACTCGAGGGACTGAAGTTCCGGTTAGTGTGAATTTCTTTTCTTCTACAGTTTCTACTTGTGAAAGGGACTTTGTGTAGTATATAAGAGAAATGGGTCAGTTCATTCACTACCAATAGTTTTGAGTTGGAAGCCGATTAAACTTAACATTGTGTTGTTAGTTCAGAATATTGAAGATGAACAAGAAGAAACAACTAGTGATGCAAAATGGGATTCAGGTTTGTTCTTTCGTCTTTGACTGTTTTCTCCGTTCTAAAACTCTTCTATATCAGTTTTTTTTTTCTTTCATATTAGCTCAGAGAAGCAAGTTATGAATACGCAATAGGCAACTACAAACAGGCTCTACAATTACTTGGTTCAAATTTTAATGCCACTGATTACAAGGTAAATAAATACAAGTCTCCATAGTGACTAATATTTATCTATTCATAAATACATTTTGTTTAGTTTTAATGTTAACACTATAAGTACATTTATTGTTGGTTTCTTACTCCCTCTGTTTTTTAAAGAGTGTCATTTTAACACTTAAATTTTTATTTCACAAAGAGTATCATTTTATGTTTTTGATGCAAATTTTTAAATTAAATATCTCTTCTCATTTTAAACTGTATCTTTTCAGTTTATTAATTAGAGAGAGAAACATGTTTAGTGTATTGATAAAAGGTATAAAAAAATTCACATACTTTTCTTAATTTGTGTGAAAAATGGGAGAATGAAACTATTTCAAACAGAGGGAGTAATTGTTATATGTCATTTAATTTCAGCTTTGAATTATTTTGGAAAGAAAGTTATCACTCTTTTATTGAATTAGTATAAATATATATGATTGGTAAACTCAAAAATTCTTTGGATCAAACACAATGGATTCCTTTTTAACTGTTTCGGGCATCAGATGAACAAATAGATGTTTTCAATGAAGTGTGCTGCCAGCTGCTACTAAAGACATGCCAAGTATGGCTTTGCTGTAGTCTTAAAATCAGTTTCATTAAATACTCTCATCTGTTTCTGAAAAAGTGTCATTTTAAGGTTTAATATTTGTTTTATAAAGAGTATCGTTTTCGATTTTCATTGAGAATTTTTAATATAAATCTCAATTTTATCCCTACTATTTCACCTTATTAATTAGAGAGAAAATCATTCTTAGTGTATTAGAAAGGGTAAAAAAGAAATTTACTTTGCTTTCTTAATTTGTGTGAAAATGTTAGAATGAGACTCTTTGAAAAACAGAGGGAGGAGTGATCCTTTTTAGTATAACAATGAATGATATTGGCTCTGATATGCAGCCAAAGAAGTGATCAGAAAGAGGATAGAGGTCAGAGATGGTGCTCCTTTCACGTGGCATTTGTTGGTAAACATAATATTCGTTCTTCAAGCAAGATCTCACTTAGTTTTATCATGTGTTTATAATGAAGAGAAACCATGTCGTATTTCTGGTGGAAGGAGAAGAGATATTCCATGGAAGGAAATACAGAGGTTGGGAGTGCAGGTGAGAGATCGAAGCTGCTGGAATCTTCTTATTTCTAAAGGGGGTGGGGTGTTATTCAATCTATGTTCCAAAGATTGTATAATCTTCAAGATTTGAAGTTTGTTATATTATTTTCAAAACTTTATATGTGTGGGGATTCTAAGGGGTGTATTGAACTGATCATTTGGTGTGTATTGAGATAAAATAAAAAATTTTATATTTTTGAAATAAGAAAAAAAAAACATTTAAAATCCATTTTTATTGGATATATGATTTCTAAATGTCTATTAAGAATTTTTTTTCCCATATCCCAATCTGTTCCACCATCATTTCACTGCCGTTACACCATCCGGTCCATCACCATTCCACCAACCATTCAACGGATCACTACGGGACCGTTAACCTACCATTCCATGGACCGTTCTGTGACTATTCCGTGACACTACCGGAACTGTGAATTCATCAAGAATCTTAAGTCACCATGGAACAGATCTCAACCATGGCAGATACGACATCAAAGAGACATCACCAGCACCATCTAACCATTGACCACCACCACCATTCTATCCTTAGGTTTGTTTTTATTTTTCTTTATTTACCAAGATTATGGATGGTGTTTAGGTTTTTGTCTCAGAAAGGATGCAATTAGAGATTTATCAACAAGAATTCAATGAACTAAAACCGAGTTCAATTGATGTCAAGCAACAAAAAGAAAAAAACACCGGTTAGTCGCCAGCAAGGTAATTCGAGGTGACATTATTCTTAAACTCAATTCTTTCTTTATGATTTTTCATCCTCGTCTCTTTCTTATTTTCCCACCGAGGACGGTGTGATTTATGTCTGGGGGGAAGGATGTTCCATCCTTTACTATTGCTACTTATTATTTTGTTGACTTGAGACAATTTTCCACTTTTTACATCGATAACTACTCCTCCGATCCTTTCTAAATCAGATCTTGGCAAAAAACTGTACCTTTATATTTCGGTATCCGAATATGCAGAGTATCGACCAATCTACTATGTAAGAAAAACTCTGACGGGCCGAGAAACTCCTTATACTATGATGGAGAAGCTCGCACTCGCTATGATGGTTTCTGTTCAGAGGATAAAGCCATATTTTCTCACATTAACCTTTTTGCGAACAATCCTACATGGCCCTTGCCAATCAGAAATTCTTACAAAACGGATGATCAAACTCAAATTCTTAACCAGCGAAGTAGTTTCAGGCGACGAAAATAAGACCTCGCAACTTTGCGTGGACATGCCTTTATTAAAACAAGAAGGTATGGTTAGAATCAGGCTCGAACAGTCAGTTCAGTTTCTTCCTGCTTATAAACCAAGTACGAAGTACTCTTTGGGCTTCGCCTTGCCATTACTTATCGTTTCAAATTTCTATCAAAAGTGGTTCAAGCACTCTAAGTCTGGTTTCAGTAATAAGGCTTAAGTACCACTCACATTAATGATTTGGGGGGGGGGGGGCTGACTAAGAGTATACTCCCTCACTCTTAAATCTTTAGCGAAGTGGCTAACTAGTTCGGCACGCGAGTTTTTTACTTTTCTTGTGTTCACTTTCCAGCTCTTGCTAACACGGGTACGTAGGCAATCTGATTATTTGGATACAGCTATGAAATATTCAAAATATTTATGTTCTTACATTTATTGAGAATTTATTTTTACATACTTCTTGAGTGAAATCGCGAACCAACAAGGTCGCATTTCGTATAAAATGAGTAAAATCCGTGGGCTGATAGATTATGCATCTTCACAGAACAAGTTAGCCCTACTTTCAATTTGCTTAATCATTACCCGAACACAGTGCGGAATTTCATAGCCAAAGGCTTCGGATTCAAGGGCAAGCCAAGCATACAGAGAGGCTTCCAGGATACCAATTTCGCGTGGCAGATATGTCCTTCCAGTTCGTATAGTCTTGATCGAAGAACTTCCCTTTCATGCTCGGGCAGTGCGTGTTTCGCTATAAGCTGAAGAAGATTTTCTTAGATATTAATTATATCTGAGATCTATTTCATCATAAGAGTAACAATATACATATATTAAGTTACCTTCTCAATAAATCGAATTGCAATCTCTTGCTTTTGAGGCGGTAGTCCCTTAATCAAACCACAAGGAACTATCACTAGTAAAATTTTAGTAGATTGTTATCCACTAGGAAACGCCGAGTTCTTTGGCACCCCGATGCTGCTTAATTGCTATTGAACTTTTAGCCTGTGACTTGTAAGGTTGCAAGATCTAGACATCTCTTGATCTGCATTAATCGTTCCTACTCAGCTACAAATCGAGAACTTCACACAATGGTGATAGGTTGATGGTACTACCTTCATTTGGTAAATCCAAGGGGTGCCTATAATGGCATTGTAAACAGCTGGTCGATCAAACATTGTGAATTCAATGATCTCTGATACTCCTTCAGCAAGCACAAGTAGTATGATTATGCCAAGTGACATTGATGTTTCACTTGTGAAAGCTATGAAAGGTGCAGGTGGTCCCACAACGTCCACCCTGTTAATCCCCATCCTTTGCAAAGTACATAAGAAAATGAGATCAACCGAGCTCCCAGTGTCAATTAAGACTTAGAAACTTCGTATTCGCGATATTAAGAGATATCACCAACGTATCATCATGTGATTTTGCGAGATGCTGGGTATCAAACTCTTCAAAGGTAATCAGCGTATTAACATCGATTCCTATAGGGTCTCTGCTGACCTTTATTACAGTGGCTCGCTTATGTTGTTTGATAGCGCGAACCGTGTCTGGAAACAGCTTCGAGCCCCAGTAATTACATCTATTATCCCTTTCGAAGGTTTGGTTGGAGTGTGCTCAGACGTTTTTTACTTTTTCACTAGCGGCTCTGAGTCATGATCTTCACGATCTTTGTGGTACTGCTCGATAAAATCTTCAATATTGAAATCTGTAAGGTAACCGGAAGACCCAAACTCGGCCAAGTGATTCTTGAGGACACTGCAGTCCTTGGTACTATGGTGATTTATTCGGTGGATGTCGCAATAAGCGTTCTCGTCACGAATCCAAGTGTTTGGTAAAGTTTACCCGATTTTGCCTTTACCAAGAGAGGATCACCCAAAACTGTTGGTATATGGTGAAGCTCTGAAGCGTTTTGTGTCTTTACCAAACTCCAGGTTTCATATTTTGGTACTTTTTTTTGAAGGTTACCTGATATTCCTCGGCCTTGACCAGTTGTTTTCTTGGAACAGAGCATCTTGGATGGTAGTTGGCTTGTTGACTGTAAGCTCTAAACGGAATCTTGACTCATGCCATAAACAATATCGCAAGGCTGCCAGCGCAGCAGTCTGGGAAATTCCCGGGACCTTGGACAAGATGTCCTTAAACTTGGTGATATGTTTTCTCAAAGGCTCCTGAGGACCCTAAGACAAATTCCATAACTATCCGTTTTTCCTTTTTCTATTAGTACTGAATACTGCATGATGAAGGCCGATGACAGTTAATCAAAACTATCGATCGTAGTGGACTCTAGTTGCGTAAACCACATGAGAGCTTGACCAGAAAGATGTCCAGAAAACAATTTGCAGAATCCTACGTCTTCTTCATGCGCATAGAGCTCGATTCGCCCAACTGCAATACGAAAAGCAGCCAGATGGCTCTTCGGGTCAGTCATCCTATCGAACGTCAGTAAGTTAACTCTTCGCGCGTCCATGATCAGAAAGTTCGCTATCCATGCTGTCAATGGTGAATGTCTAGTTTCTTCGATCACCTTGCCAACTTCGGGAGCTGAACTGGTTGCTTGGCGAAACTTTGATTTCAGCTCGTTGAGGGCGTGATTTACTTGGTGAAAATCTGAGACGATGGCACGTCCCCAAGTATCTTCTATCTCGGCTGGGATGTCACTGTTGTTTTTGTTGACCGCCTCTACCGCAACTGCAAGGTCGACACCGTCCCCAACCGCATCATTGGCAAGAGTTGTTTCTACACTAGAAATGGTTCCAGCCTAAAGTGCTGTTTGATTGATAGGCGTCTGTAGGTTGTCACTTGGTAGGAGATTCAAAGGAGTTTGAGGGTTGGAATTCCTTGTGGTCCTATAAAGTACACGTGCACTGTGATTTCTAGAGGAAAAGCCGGCAGATATCGAATCTAAATGAGAAAAGAGAGTTGATTGATTGTTAGCCAAATTTACCTGACAGTTTTTCAGAGATGTCATCTCTCTCTCGATGGTACCGAGTTTTGCCTAAAGACTGGTAATGTTTTGAGTGATTGCTGAGAGGGATTCCTGGAAGATAACGATAGAGGCAGGATCATTGTTGATACTGGTTTGGTCTCCACCACTACCACCAGCCATGATGAATTTGATGAGGAGAACTATTATAAAGTGGTAGATTTGTGGCTTTAATGTCTGATTCTCCCCACAGACGGAGCCAAAATGTGGATGCTGGATTCCACACCCAATAATATATTGAAATATTATTAAAGTAAAAATAGAATTTGTTAATAAGAATGAACTGAAAATGGAAAATAGACTTGCTAAAGGAAAAAGAGTAAAATTGTATATATTGATCTTGAGTGGAAAAAAGATTGACCCCCACACATGACCATGGGGGTCTATATTTATAAACAAATTAATGATTAAATGCTAAGAATAAATACTAATAAATTCTATAATTCTCCTTTAATTCGCCGGTTTTGATTTGGTCTTTAATGTTGTAACGTCTTGTACTTTGAATGATATCCTCCTTTAGCTCACAGTTTCACCTCCCTTCGCGGACACTTCTAGCTTCGCTCACTCCTTCCTTCCGTGAGGCTTCACTACTGGTCGGACCCCAGTTTACTCCATCGAGCTCTTGTACGGTCCCCACAGGTAAGTTTCTGCTCCTTTCAAAACCCTAACATTTTAGGTTAAAACATGATTTAAATTGAAAGGTGGATTCATAAGATTCAAAGAAACTTTAATTATCTCTTCAACTCTATTGGGAGATAAAACACTTTGAATCCATATTTTTCAAATTTAGGGCTTTATTAAATTGATTGGTGCTTTTAAACCACAATCACAAGGAGAAGCCAAATCTTTTATCACATTCATCACAAAAAGGTATGTTTCTGAATTTCTAATTTTGTCTTTGGACTTCAAAAGAGTTATTTCTAAATTCTCTTGATTCAATAGAAATTGCTACTTGAAACCGATAGAGAACATATAGATATGCTTCTAGGTTATCTACGCATTGATTTTTGTGTGATATTGTTGATGGAATTTGATTTTTGATATTTTAAAATTTTGTGACCTAATTGGAAACGAAATTGATGATGCAAATTGTTAGAAATTGATTCCTTAGACTTTATTCATCATAGACATGAGAAATTAGATTGATTTTTCACATAAATGAGCATTGGATTTTAATTTGATAGCAAATTTTTGTGAGGGTCACCTTAAATCCGAAAGTTGAAAGTAGATTTCGATTTCTTGATTTTAATTATTGAAAATGCTTTAACTTGTCAATTTTAATCCCATAGCTATACATTCAATGTTATGGATTGATATTTGTTTCTCATTGAGTCACATTGCTAACTTGTACAATTCTTTTATCTACTTCTAGGTACCATATCAATGGAAACTAGAGTTACAAGAAGAACCTCTCGGCCACCTAAGATGGAAAGACCACCTCGATGTTATACACCACTTGAAGAGGGAATTGATGAGAGGAGAACCAAAAGAGTACATGATATAGCAATACATGAGAACCAAGACAAGGAAGTGATCATTGAAGAAGAGAACTCGGAAACATCACCACACAAAAATGAGTACGATGAAGACATTCGGGGTGACACCTTGCTTTCAACAATACTTCCCCAACGATTCCAAGCCGCCCTTACTCGACTTTCATGCCAACAAGCTTGGAAGAAGGAGCTTCCAAAGATACTTGTAGGGCAAATGATGAAAGAAAATGTTGATTACCGAGCACCGCTCAATAGGTTTAAGCTCATGCCTACCTTGAGAGTTGATTACACATCCTTTCAAGCTCTTGGACTAGCAAGCAATGTCGAGTGGATGTTGAATGCACTAGGACTCCGCATGTTCATGGAGAACACTCGCCAAGAGATTTATGAAGATGACACAAAGAAATTCCTTGCCACGGTTACACTTTCTTTTCCGTGCACGCAAGCACCACTAGCGCAAGACGAAATACTTTACTTCAAAATAAATGGTGACAATTACAACATCTCCATTCTCCAACTAGGACAAGCCCTTGGATTCGAGTACCAAGATGCAATAGACTTTGGACCAGAAGATACCAATGCGATATAGCAACGCTTTGGACGTGACACTTTCGTTAGTGGGAAGACTAAGACTTCTACACTCCCTCACCAAGCCATAAGATGCATTCACAAGATCCTCACCAACACCATCTTCTCATGCACAGCTCAAAAAATTTCATTAGTGATAAGCTTCTTGTCTTAACAATTCCCTTTGTTGATTTCCCAAAAAAAGTCAACTATGCCGCACTCCTAGCCAAGCGGTTGATCAATATCATGCATGATGTTTTCAAGACTAGTGACAAACAAGCAACGATTTGCTTTGCAGGAGTCATCACTATGATCCTCGAGACCACTGGAGTTGACCTCGCAAACCGCCATTAGACCTCCATGGACAACCACATGGATTAGACAAACTTGGTAAGATGAGGATACTTGAAGGAGCAAGCATCAACCCCGACCAATTTGGATACAAGTACCACATTCCTGCTAGCATGATCCAGACCATCCTACTCCCTTGCCACACCATGCCACACTTTAGTGATGGACTTACGAGCTGGACAACTTTACCACACGAGTTTCACTCATCACGAGTGGAGGATAGACTTCCACTCACACTTGGCATTTTCATCAAGAAGAAGGCTATGGTTTCTTTTCCTTCTCTGTGTATCACACCAGCTTCAATGTGATATGATCCTGGTGAGGATCACGTCCCTGAATGCTCTCCAAGAAGTTGTGATGCTCGGAGTGAAGAGATGATGGATGCGGAAGTGATGAAATGATGTGAACGGCGAGTATGGCCTGATGAGTTTTATGGATCGATGCAAAACTTCCAAAGGTTGTGAAAGACCTTTAGACTTCAAGCTTGTCCAGGAGAGGGTAAAGACCCAATACTTCGAACAAGGGGTGGAAGTGAGTGATACTTCTTAAGGACTATGACTGATCCTTAGACTATCGACTTGCTAGGTGTGAAGGAATGAAGACCCGACAGTTTAAGCAAGAAATGATCAAACAAGTTAAAAGAGTTTTAGAATAAAAGTTTGATAAAAGATACAATGAGGTTCAGATACAGAATATAAAGAGAAGAGAAATAAAAGAAGTAATAAAAGAGTGTGGAGTTACGAGACATGCCTCGGAACTCTCACAAAGACCATGCAGAATTAAAACAACATTTAAACAAAGTTTGAACAAGAAAATAGACTCCAATTTCGTGCAAATGAAGATGGGATGGGCTTTGGCTTTATCAAGAGGCCATGAGAAAGAGTGATAAGGCCTACCTCATTAAAAACCTTGTTTGGAAAACCCAATGGGACAAAACCAAACAAGAGAAAAAGAGTATAAGTCTTATCATCTCTCTTGATAAATGTTTAGATGGCTTGTATCACAACCAGGGTAGTTGGATTAGCACACACTAAACTGCCCTGGATGGTGTTGAGAAGATGTTGCAAAGTTGTATTGAGCTCAGCTTGCTTGGACCTAGTAATAGGGGCCGGGGAAATGTGCCAATCTTCATGTCCTTGCTGCTCCGGTACAAGCTGCTTCCATTGATCCTCTTTGTCATCCTTATGTTGTATTGGTTCATCCTCTTTGCTGGCCATGCTCTCATCATCCTCCTCTTCTTGAAAAGGATTTGACCTCAAATCTGCTTCATCTGCAAAATAGGGAACCAAATCAGTAATATTAAAGCTCGGACTTACATGGTACTTACCTTGGAGATCCAATGATTGAACATTGTGGTTGTGAAGCTTCAAGAGAGGTTTAGCATCATAGTCGTTTTCTTTGAGAGCTTTGGACAGAACTCCCAACTTCATAATCATTTCCACAAGAAAAAATCTTTGGAACATGTTCAGCTCCATTGTCAATACAACTCCGATTCCAGTCCTCACAAACTCTTTAGTACGTGCAATGTAGTCAACACCTTTGGCAAAGAGCAAGTGTGTTATTGCAGTCATAGAGTTACAATAAACAAGTAAACATATTTCATTTTGGACCAAAGCATTATCCTTGTCATATTTCTCTTTTACTTGCGTCCTAAGACAAGAGTTTGGTTCCAAATGTTCCTTGAATAATCCTACGTTTTTCTCAATGATTCCTAGATATATTAAACTCATACTCATAGCCCTTAAATCATGAGAAAGAAATCGAGATAAAGAGATACTTACCTGAATAAGTTCCTTGTTGTGTTCGGTGTTCATAAGTATCACAGTAAATGGGAGTGGTGCTCAATTCGGGGGCTCTTCTTGGATCAGTATGAAGAAACTGACGCCTTGTTGTTTATCCTGGTCTAGATTAGGTGGCTTGAGTGGTTTGTCTTCCTCTCTCTTTTCAGTTCTTATTGTACGCTTCAAGACTGTTCTAAAACCTGTGTTTGGCATGGCGAGTTCATGTTCTTTGTCTCGTGCTCGTATTTTGATTGCTGAATTCCATCCATGGCGTAGAGCTTGTTCTAGATCAGTGGGAACTCTTCTGAACTGATACTGTCTTAGTCAAATCTCTTCTTGGCGGTGATTGTAGTTTGATCTAAGCATCAGCAATGCGTCGGGTGGTTCATCTTTGAACATTGAAGGACCTTTGACTACGTTCCCATGCCTTCTATTTCTTGCAAAGTCATCGACTTGGTAGTCCTTAAGAATTTTTTCATCGCTTTGCTCTCCTTTCTCCTTAGTTGTAGGACGGATTACTTCATCATAAAATAGAACATCATTGTGGTGGTAGGAGTGATCTAGTTGTAACTTCCTTGGTCCTTTTCTTAGAGAAACTTCCTGCAAAAATGCATTGAGCTTACTCGGCGGCACCGGTACATGGTTAGCGTCACAAGGCATTTTATCCAATGATATAACAAATTTTGGATCAAAATATTCATCACCTTTAGCCTTACCAACCATAGCAAAAAGAATAGCTTTCTTACCTTTCTCTTGTTTTCCTTTGAGTTTAAATTTATCGGGATAAAACTCATGAGCCGAGAATGGCACAAGAGTAGTCTTCTTCTCTTGAAATGGCTTTGAACTCACATTTGTACAATCTGTACCAACAGAAAGTAAGTTAGCTCTCATTCGTTTTTGAGAGTTTAGATAATTACCTCGGGTTTTTATTGGTGGTGGAGCATCTGCTGGTTTCTCCTTGATCACAATGCTATCATCATTAACCCATTGCAACTTATAAGGCTTAGCTCTCTTAATGACCGCTAGTCCAACCTTCTCAACCATGGACTCACTCGCAACATTAGTGCAACTTCCCCCATCGATCACTAAACTACAAACCTTTTCATTAACTAAACAACGGGTGTGGAAGATGTTTTCTCTTTGCTCATTTTTTTGAGACTTGGTGTGTAAGTTCAAAGTTCTCCGAGTGACTAAGAGTTGTCCGACTACCGGCATTGCAACATGCTCCTCTATAGACTCAGCCTCTGAACGGTCATCTTCTGATTCTATCTCGCCACTAGCCTGAATAACAATGGTTCTCTTGTTGGTACAAGCATTAGAGTAGTGACCAAAACCCTTACACTTAAAACACTGAATTTCTCTAGCTTTGGTGCTTGATCCCTTATCAATACCTTTAAGAGGTTACTCTTCATTCTTAGGCTTAGAGAACGGTCTGTACTCCTTACTATGCTTTTCTTCTTTAGTTTGGCTGAACCTGGCAGAACCATAAATGGTCTTAAAATTCTTTCTTTTAAGCTGTTTCTCGAACATGACTGCCTTGTGCATCAACTCTTCTAAATCCTCATAGTTTTGAACCTCCAGTCTATCAGCAATATCTCGGTTTAATCCTCCCATGAATCTAGACGTAGTGGCTTTTGGGTTCTCTTGAATGTCGGCTCTTATCATCAAAGTTTCCATTTCTTTGAAATACTCTTCAACGGACCTATTGCCTTGTACCAAGTTTCTCAACATATGGTGTAGTTCTCTATGATAGTGACTTGGCACGAATCTTTTCCTCATAATTTTTTTCATCTGAGTCCAAGTCTCCACTGGATAATCTCCTACACGTTTCCTAGTTAGAGTTAACTGATCCCACCAACTAAGTGCATAACCGGTGAACTCGGTAGGTGCAACTTTTAATTTGCTCTCTTCAGTATAATCATGACAGTTGAAGGCAATTTCCATCTTCTTTTTCCATTCAAGATACTCCTCAGGGTCACTGGTGCCTTAGAAAGGAGGGATACAAACTTTCACTCCAGCCAGATTATCTCTAGGAACCACTCGCTCTTCTCTAGCTTGTCTTCTTCTTCGGTGACTACATGACTTAGAGGATTGACTGTAGTATTCTAAGTGATTACTATCCTCGGCTTGACTTTGTTTATTATGTTCCTTCCGTTCTCTCTTTGAGTTTTCCTGCTCAAGTCTAAAGGCTTTGAATTGTTCAGCTATTAATCTGCCCATATCGGCCGTGAGAGCTTCATACATTTGTTTCTGATTAACACTGTTGCTACCTCCTTCTTCATTAGTTCCCACCATGGTACCTGTCCAAATTCAAACAAGTAGCAAGTAAAAATGATCAAAGGTAACACAGCAACTCGAAAAGATTCCAAAGACAAGGAACAGAGTAACCGCTTAAGTTGCCTAAAACGCCTGAAGTGCCGGTTCGACTTGATGACACAAAATAAATTATCAAATGACGAGCAAAAATTCTAGAATCAATTTTAATAGAAACTAGGCTCTTTTTAAGTTCAGACAAAACAAAATTTCAGATTTTTATCACATGCCAATAATTTATTAAAATTCAAACAAGACGCGCGATAGACAGTGATTCCGGATTTCTACTCTAGCAGTTGATCAGTCACGAAACAAATATCAAAACGTGCCAAAAAATTCCAGAAAATATTTTATCAATTACTAGACTCAAACTAGGTTCAGATTCAATTGATTTCACGATTTTATCTGACACCAAACGTTTATGAAAATTCTAGCAATCAACAGACATAATCGATTCAAATGATCTGCGGAATATGAAAGGGTGTGATCGATTTGAAAAGACACAACCTGGCGTGGAGACTGCTCTGATACCACTTGATATGATCCTTGTGAGGATCACGTCCCGGAATGCTCTCCAAGAGGTTGTGATGGTCGGAGTAAAGAGATGATGGATGCGGAAGTGATGAAATGATGTGAACGGCGAGTATGGCCTGATGAGTTTTATGGATCGATGCGAAACATCCAAAGGTTGTGAAAGACCTTTAGACTTCAAGCTTGTCCAGGAGAGGGTAAAGACCCAATACTTCGAACAAAGGGTGGAAGTGAGTGATACTTCTTAAGGACTATGACTGATCCTTAGACTATCGGCTTGCTAGGTGTGAAGGAATGAAGACCCGGCACTTTAAGCAAGAAATGATCAAACAAGTTAAAAGAGTTTTAGAATAAAAGTTTGATAAAAGATACAATGAGGTTCAGATACAAAATATAAAGAGAGGAGAAATAAAAGAAGCAATAAAAGAGTGTGGAGTTACGAGACATGCCTCGGAACTCTCACAAAGACCATGTAGAATTAAAACAACATTTAAACAAAGTTTGAACAAGAAAATAGACTCCAATTTCGTGCAAATGAAGATGGCCTGGGCTTTGGCTTTATCAAGAGGCCATGAGAAAGAGTGATAAGGCCTACCTCATTAAAAACCTTGTTTGGAAAACCCAATGGGACAAAACCAAACAAGGGAAAAAGAGTATAAGTCTTATCACCTCTCTTGATAAATGTTTAGATGGCTTGTATCACAACCAGGGTAGTTGGATTAGCACACACCAAACTGCCCTGGATGGTGTTGAGAAGATGTTGCAAAGTTGTATTGAGCTCAGCTTGCTTGGACCTAGTAATAGGGGCCGGGGAAATGTGCCAATCTTCATGTCCTTGCTGCTCCGGTTCAAGCTGCTTCCATTGATCCTCTTTGTCATCCTTATGTTGTATTGGTTCATCCTCCTTGCTGCCCATGCTCTCATCACAATTAGAGGCGACACAGTCACTTCCTCTCTTGAGGAAGAGAGAGCATGACGCATGGAGTAGGAGCAGGAGCTCGCAGAACAGCGCATTCTTATTGCGCAGTTGCAGAGGAGAACTTGAGATCCCGGACATCCTAATTCGTCCACCACCGAGCACCAAACCTCCTGAGAAGTCGAGGTTCACTCGTTCTATCTTTACCCTTTATGCATTTATTTTAGTTTCCCTGTCTTTTCTAGATTTATTCACACTTGGGACAGTGTGATTTAAGTCTGGGGGGCATTTATCCATTACTCACACACTTTTATTTTTTTTTGAGTCATTTTAATGTCTTTTTATCGGGTCATTTGTTTTATTGAGTCAAAACTTTGTAGGAAATGATGACCCTATGATATGATGATTTTGACCTTACATATGTTCTGATTATTTTCCTAAGGACAAATTTTGCAGGATTCTCTTAAAAATGGACAATACCTGGAACCTCACTGCGGGACCTTCTCCCCTGAAGTTTCATCTTACGGAGACTTGGTTGGATCTGATGTTAACTCCATTTTATTTGAACTTTAATACGGACTGTAATTCTTTCTCATTAGAGGTATTAGATCAGGGAAACGAACAGCACATTCAGGACTTCTTATCCCTTTTATCACTCTCTGGAGATCCTGAATGGGCACTCATTTTTTGTGGTTCCAAATCTCATAGCACATGTGTTCCCAAGGAAGAAAGATCACAAAAGAATAAGCAGAAATGGAGTTGATTGCAGAGAACCCCACAGAAAAATCTAAGTCTGGGGAACCATAGGAAGAAAAGAAGAAAAGGAGTGATGTGTTATACGAAGAAGTGGTTGGAAACTGTAAACATCAGTGGGTTCATACTCTCTTGCGGATTTTCAACATACGCTGCACTCTCGAGTCATTGGTAAGCCCTAAACAGTTAAACTCCAACACATAAACACCAAAAAGCCTTTTCATACCAAGCGCCGTCCACCATGAATGATACCTTCTTATGGGAAAGCTCACGCAACTCTTAATGAATGTAGGGAGTTAACTGAAGTGAATTCTAAGTTCTTCGGTAGGTTTGAGATGGATGGACCAGAGTTGAGAATGTTGTGAGTCTATAGTAAGAATGTATTGATGTGATTCTCTATACTAATGTGTCTGTAGGTTATCTATTTTAACATGGTCTCTGATCATAGAAGAGTTTCCGCAATTTTCAAACCTCTCCACCGGTTTAGCTTTCTTGTTTGCTTGAGGACAAGCAAAGTCTATGTCTTGGGGAGTTGATGACATCGTATTTCGCCCACTATTTATATGTTTTTATTAGGGATTCAATCGAGAAAGAAGTTATTATGGATACTTCAATGCCATTTTCCACCATTTTCACTTCTTGAAGACTTTTAGAAGTTTTAGAGCAGAAAGGACACAAAGTCAAGCAAAACCCGTTTTGAAGCACTTTCACAGAATCAGGAATTTGGAATTCGTTGAAGACTTTCCCGTTGAGAAACTTCAGAGATCTTTCTGTCTCTGCAAAAGCTAGAAGAGTCAAGATTCACTTGGGACAAGAGTCGAAGCAATCCATTCAGACGTTTGGAAGAAATGATCCGATGATTGAATCCCTGTCAACCTTGGTCACAAGGAGTGTGACCGAGGTCAAGCCTTCTAAGGACCTCAGTAAGAGCACCCCTGACCGAGGTCAGCCTTCCTGATGACTCCGCCCAGAACCCACGTGACCGAGGTCATAAGCCCAGCCTACTTGCCCAAAACACCGAGTTTTGATTTAGAAACCCTAAAATCGACTTTCTACACCCCAAGTCCTATAAATACTCATTTAAACTAATTTTTTGAGTGTAACTTCAGTGCCTTCAAGGAGAGACGTGTGATTTCGTGTGATTCACCACCACAGTAGCCACAACCTTAAGACGCTTCCACAAGAGCCTCTTCGTCACCTCCAAAGCCTAGAAGCCGCCCTTTGAAGATTCATTCTTGTTCTTCTGTGACAT